>JABSTT010003435.1:0-27956 GCA_013339685.2 Hyalomma asiaticum | reverse complement strand
CTTCTTGGTTGCGCAAAGCACATGTTCGCATTCACATGCCAAGTAATGAACTTTTCCACTGTTATGTGAATGCATTTTTACTCGAAGGGAGAAGCTGCGTCCTAGAAAGCAGTCTTAAGGTAACTCCAGCAAGCAAGAAAGCACGTCTTTTGTTAATATTGATGCATGCTTAGCTACACCAATCTGTGTGCCGTACCGGTCCCTTTTTTTTTTTTCATATGTACATAAAACAATATGCAACAAATGAAACACATCTCGGTCCTTTTCATTTACCTATTAGCTGCTTTTTACAGAGTGTACAATGTGACAAGGATATTGCTTGAAGTGCCATGGAGAGTAGTGCAAGAAAAAACAACGAAGTAACAGGCATTCCATCAGCGCTGCACTGCTACCTTGTGAAGATTCCGCAGTGAACCTGGATACATTGAACCTGAAGGGGATCGTCAAAGAGTTTGATAAATAGGTAATCCTATATGTGAAATAATATACCCCGGGAAAAACAGTGGCTTACCCATTCATGCTCAGAAGGTTTGCAACGTTAATGCACATGAATCAGGAAGAAAAAAGCAGGGTTGCTTACATGAAGAAGAGTCGCTGATCTTGGCTTGCTTCTTCTGTAAAATGAATTTCAGAATGCTCGTCTCACTCTTGTCGAGACTGCCAAGGTGTGGAAGCCCTGTGCCTACAATATCAGTGCACATGCGTCGAACGCTGATGTCAGTTCAGCAGCTGTCCACAGGCACGTTGCCGTCTTTTCTGCATGATTTTCCCCGCTACTTGAGCATCCTTTATCGAGGACGTACGCAAGGCTTGCTATAATGTCATCGAAATTTGCTATTGCTTAAATGTTGTCATCAACGTTTACAAAAGTATCTGCTGTAACATTGGCCAGAATAACTCTTTCAAAGAGAAAGCTCATGAAACATGCCGTCCAAGCATCCACCATCTGTGTCTTTGTCCAGAAATTCATCAGCAGCCACCATGAAGCCTGCCTTTCGGAAACGGTTGGCAACATGCTCCTGCATCACGATGTTCCAGGTGCCTGTGATCATTTCGATGGCTACAAGAAGATCAGTTTTCAGCTTGGCACAGGTTGAGCAGGAGCCTTTCCGGAAGTCGCTCCCTGTACCCTACCGTGAACAATCTGATGGTGCCCTAATCAGGCGTTACAGCCTCATTGCCATTTTTTGGTTGGAAAAAATTTCAGCTCTGTGTTCTCCAGTACGCAGGTGGTATGGTAAGCTGTGGAGTTGCTACCAGCAGCCGAACTCAGCAGTCTGACTTGCCCAATTCAGCGTCCCATGCCTGAAGCTATTCACTGAGCAGTGGAGCCATCAGTGAACAGGGCTTCAAGACTAGGATTGTTGAGGCTTGAGAACATAGGCCCAAACTGGCCAAAAATTACGTTAGCTGGCTTGGCACGGGGGCATTGGAGTTAGCCCAGGCCATAACTCTGTTCTGCCACGTACTGCCACAGGAGTTCTCAAACACTTTCTCTTGGTAGTACTTAAAGGCACACTAAAAGCTAATAACTTTCTTTGTTAGAATGTTTAAAAAATCAGCACTGCGACGTCTCAGCAGGGACGACATTGAAGAGACCGGGACCTCAGCATGGCACCAGCACAGCGTATATGTAATGATGATGATCATAGATCCAAGCAACGAAGAGGATTGGCAAAAGTGTGATGATAATGGTAATATATACAGATGGGGAAGATGGGGGTGGAAAACACCCATGAGCGAGTTGGTAACAGTCCATAATCAAAAGAAGAGGCGTGCAGGACACGGACACAAGGAGAGCAGTGAACAACACGAACGCCGACTAACAACTGAAGTACAGCACAGAGGCGAAAAAGAAAGAAGACACACAGCTTATCTGCGCATGCTCGGAATGGTAGCGCCACCTGTCAATCGGGTACACGTGCCGGTCTTCACGATAGACAACTCCTAAGGCTTTCTATCTCCTCTCTGTTTAAGCTAATCGACGGCTGACTCACGCATGCACTCCCACTAATACTGATATGCCAGGCCTCAACCAATAAACGCGTATCTTCGTTCTTATGCCTGTACAGGATCTCGGTTTTGTCTAACTCGGGCATGCAGCTACAGACCTGGCAGTGCAAGGATAGATTGGACGGCGTCCCACCTGATAGCGACCTTCTGTGTTCAATTAATCTTTGATTAATACAACGCGCAGTTTGCCCTACATAAAAACGTCCGCAGCTAAAAGGAATCTTATAAACCACACCCATGCGACAGTCGGTGAAATTGTTCTTGGCTAGGTGCTTAACTGTCTTATTATCTACACCAGCACTTTTTCTACACCAGCACTACACCAGCACTTACATCTACACCAGCACTTATTATCTACACCAGCACCAGCACAACAGCACTTATTATCTACACCAACACCAGCACCAGCACGGTATTATCTACACCAGCACTTTATTGACTGATAAATGTAGGTAAATGCAGGACAAGGCTTGCGCCATTAGTGAGACATTCTGGTACCTGACCCGGTAACGTAGAACAAAACTGTGAAAAAATAAAATGCAGCCTGCCAATTTCTGCTCCATTCATTGAAAAAAAAAAGAACCAACAGGATCCATTGCTTTCGTCGTCGCTAACTGATTCCAAAAAGCCGCAGCCAGCAGGGGCACCTAGGCCAACTCCTTCAACCTGTCTCTACTTACGATGTCATAGACTTGTGTTACAAAACAGGTGGATGCTAATCTTCTCTTTCATATTTCAGGGCCTGTTTAGCGAAACATACGAGTTTTTCTGTTCTTTTCTGGCATTTTTCAAAAACTTTGGAATCAGGAAACTTGCAGAGGAAATGTGAAATTTGGTCAGTTGTACCTGCAAAGGCTGTGCTTCACACTGCATTTCATTTCATCACCAGTTCAAATGGCAATGCACTAATGTCTCAGCCATGGATAGCTTTGCCCATTCAAATGTTGCTGTTTGTCCGGTGTACTTGTTTGTCTACTGGTGTTAAACAACATTTAGATGGGTGAGAGAGAGAGAGAAGTAAGGAAAGGCAGCGAAGGGCCCCTAAACCACCCTTAACATTCTTTTAAACATTTCAACTTAACCTGCGCATCAAGTTGAGAATGCCGTCACGATTAACTGTGCCAAATGCGGCAGCGCTACTTGCCGTGGCCTTGCCACGAATTGAAAAAACAATCCCGTGCTGCACCTCTCTGGGCTTTTCCGGCATACCAAAGTTAGCCATGACATCAGCAGCATGTGTTTGGTGATGTCAGTAGGCCTTGAGCTCCGTTGATTGGTTGAAGGAGAACCTGAGTTCTGCATAGTCAGCTAGCAATTACACGTGCTCACTGCCTGTCTGCTCTTCCTCATCGTGTGTGTGCACTTGTGAAGTGACATTCGGAGGAGCACTTGACGGGGAGGTGGCACCGGCAAGCGGCTGGAGCATGTCACAGGATAGAACAAAACAAGCAAGTTCCGCATTTTAATAATTGAATGCATGTAACTCCACTGTTACGGCACCATTTCGAAAAATTCTTACGACTACGTGTTTATTGCGGACACTGGCACAACAGCAACACATCAACTAAATTTTGACATCTGGTGTGGTTTACGGGCCCTTTAACTAGATGGGCTTTTCTTGCACCTGGAATGTAGTTCATAGGCCACCACCTAGCTGTGGAAGTTACAGTTGTGCGATTAAAGAGGACGGCAGACGCAGTCTTAACAATCCGGAATTTTCCCTCTGCTATTTATGCGTGCCCCTAAGCCAAACACACTTGTTCAAGTGCCTTATGTGATCATTTCCTAGTTTGCTACCCTGAGCTGGGGGAAGGGATAAAGGGATGAGACAGAATGGATGAAAGAGAGAGGGGGTGTACGAATCACTCGCAGACTTGTCTGAGCACATCATGTACAGGCAGTTGCAGAGACCCGTTGATTTTAGGTACACTAACAATGCCTTGGTAGCCTTCTGTGCCATGGAAGCACATAGCCATGGTCCCATCATCTTGGCTGTTGAAAAGGGTCTTGAATTCACTCTGTTGAGTGCCATCTGAAGTGAGTCTCGCAACAAGCACAGTGGCACAGGATGCACGTTCAGTGGTCTCACCGCCCCAGCAAGAGTCACACGTAGCTGTGTTAGTCATCTCAATGTGAAACGAGTATGGCTTTGTAAATGCAACTCCTAACAACAACAATGTTGCATTGGGCTGGGGAATTTGTGATGGCAAGTGCAATTTAAAAGAACGGCCAAGTATGTGCAGATAACACTTGTGAAAAATAGGGGATGACCAATAAGTGCGAGTAATCGTCTGAGGCAGCTAGTATTGTTGTTTTGCAGCATCCATCTTTGACAGTGGGATTGGAGCCACCCGAGTTTTGTCATATGTGGATTGGGCTGTGGCGTCAACTAATTCATTTCCTGTAATACTGATATGTCCTGGTAGCCATTGGAAGATAATATTGCTACACGCATGTTGTGTTTACATGCTTGGACGACGCACGCGGACGCTATCGACTTAGCGAAGAAAAGGAAGAACAGACTCGGCTTGAGCGGTGAGCTTGGCCAATCAGCGTTGCAGCAGCTCCTGCAAATATACCGTGTAAATAGTTTCCAGCGTCCCTGCCTCGTCATTCGTGTAATAATGTGGTGGAGGTGGAACGTTCCCCGTCCTCACCACGGAGCTCCACAGTGGCTGCACCATTGACCTTTCAGCCATGCTTCCCACCAGGCACGTAGCCAGGATTTTTTTTCGGGGTGGGCCCAAAAGCGTCATCATCATCATCATCATAATTTATTCACCCTTAAAGGCCCTTTTCAGGGCATTACATAACAAAAGGGGGCTACAGCAGCGTCAACATCAGCATGGTCATTATCATACAATGCTTACAAAAAACTTGCCCGGGAATATAGAAGGCGTTTAATTATTAGACGAGAAAGAGAACAGAGTGCAATGCAGCCCAAGAGGTGAGTTAATCCGAGATGGAAAGGAAGTTTTTTGACACTACAGTAAAGCTAGTGCGTGTGCACGAGAAAGAATACTGTCTAACCAAGTAATCTGGACGAAGAAGGGCCATACAGAGTCAGTGACGGAAGAAGGAACGGAAACAAAAAAAGCAAAGCAAAGGAATCTCGGGCCCACGTACGGATTTGCAGAAAATAAAAAGATTATTTGTCGGACGCTTTCCTTACTCAATTTCTCACAGTTTGTCTCAATTACAGGCATGCGAGAAGAACGTGAGCCACTTTATGCGAGCAATTCTTGAAAGAAAAAAAAACAGATATATTCGCGAAAACAATTTTCGCAAAAACAAACACGGATATTCGCAAAAACAAAACACGGATGCTTTCGTGACACAAAAGATGCAGAATGCTAACATTCGTTTTAGGAAGCAATATCAAAGAATGACATTGCGAGTGGTTTTACAATATAGTAAAAGTCAATGCAAAAGAGAAAAAAACGACCATGCAGCTTGGCCGAAAAGAGTGGTTCACCCTGCCAATTTCACGCGTCGCGGTTTCTCTAGAAACACAGTGATAATTTCGTCGACGCTGACTTGCATCCGGTGAATTGGCATAACAGCCAGGCCACTAAGCCGCTCTTCAGCTTTTCGGTTCCTCAGATGTTCTTACTCTTTTCATTGTCGAGAAGCTGCGTTCTGCAGCAGCTGTACTCACTGGGATTGTCGCCAATATCTTGAGTGTGTGAAAGTTCGGCAAGAGGGCTTTGCTGCATTCAGGTAAAGCGCCCGTCATAGAGCGGGGAAGTTCCTCCTCTTGCATGGCTTGCCATTTAGTTTTCCAGATTTCCCATTCACCTTTTAGCGTAGCGATATGCGCTATTGTCATATCTCTGAAGTAAAAAATGAAAGGCCTTGGAGGCGTGCTTTGGCAACACAAATTGCAAACATTGCAGTGTTTTCCGATGGTTTGCAAAGCGCCGTTTCAGGGAAGCTTTCAGGTCATCTATCTGTGGAATGAACGTGGCTCACAGTACCCTTCCGCAGAATTACAAGCGACCCTGGTTACCTTGTTTGTTTATACCCTTTTTACTGCTTCCGCCACGCGGGCGCCTGCCCCCACGGCACAGGCGGCGGAAAAAGGGTGGTGGGGTTCGCAGAGTTGCCAGGAGGATTGAACGGGTTAACGGGTCGTCGAAGCCATCGCTTTCCATAGAAAAGTCCCCTTTTCCAAAGTTTCCCTTAGCTTCCGCCGTCCGGACATGGAAAAACTCTGCGTCTGCGGCATTGCAAAGCCATACGCGTGCGTGTTCCCATGCGCCCTAAGTTGCCGCCGCTACGCGACTGTATAAATGACGCCCGCAATATGTCGCCTGCTCGCTCTGCAGCAACAAAGACACCGCTCCTCTCTTTAAGAAGGACATTTCCTCAGGGAATCCACCGGTGGAGTCAACGCTATCCTTTTCTGTATGTCCTGTCATCCTTTGCAATGTTCCTTGAATCTATCCAACTACCGAGCGCCCTGACCGTAGATGATAATCCTCGTTTCGCGCCATATAGCCATGGTCGCTTTTTCCCAGAAAACCCGACACGGCCAACCAAACACCTTCCTAAACATAACTGCGCGACGTAGAAAATGTGCTTAAAGTACGGGCAGATAACGTCGTTTTCTCTGGTTTCAAAGCCGTATGGCAACATTTTTTTCGTTCTGGTAATTTCGTTTCCAACAAGCTTGTCTTACATATATTAAAATGTCCCGCGTTGCGAAGTTTTCTTTCTTTTTCCGCCATCACAAAGCAGTAACTGTTTCTGATAATTGGTTTCAGTTGGTATGATCGTTGTGTCAGGAAGATTGATACTGTGGTCGCTATCTTGGGAATGTTCGACTATCGGGTTGCGATCTGTTGCAAAATTGCAGAGGTCATTCCTGTGCTGTCGAAATGTTTCTTTGAGGTTTTTCGTTTCGCCGATGTATCTCGCATCGCATTTTTGTATACAGTGCCGTGGGCTCTCTCTTTCGGTGAACGGCCTTTGGCAATATGTAGAGAACATGTGTTCGTAGGCTTGTGAGTCACACGGATGCATCCTTTTCTGAGAATACGGCCGATGGTTTTGCTAACGCCTCAGACATATGGGAGAGGGTGGTGTTTATGTTGTGGTGTTGATTCAGGAGCCGGACGCTGAATTCTCGACAAGCGTAGCCGTGCTTTTGGAATTGAAGTGTTTTCGGAATAAAGGTTCTTGGGTAGCTGTTTTTAGTGAATTCCTTGCCTATCGTTTGTTTTTCATTTGTTTAAATGCGCAGCTCACTACTTCTACTTGTGCCTCTATACCCCTGCAATAATGGGTGACTTGACAAATTTCGGGGGGGGGGGGGGCAGGCCCCCCTGGGCCCCCCCTTGCCTACGTGCCTGCTTCCCACAGACAACACCCCGTCACTATCTGTACCTGTGGCACTGACAACGACGTATGTTACTGTTTCGAACCTCTGTGATCCTGGCACATTCTCTGCACATGGTCTTGGCATCGACGACTGGCTTGCAATGTACAAGCGCGTCAGTCAGAGCCACCGATCGGACCCTGCCATCATGCTTGCCAATGTAATCTCTCCGGATGGGAAACCACATGTCTGGTTTCGTACTCATGAAGCTCACCTCACGAGCTGGGACACATTCAAGGAGAAGCTTTGCGACGTCTTCGGCAACCCTTCAGGTCGCTGACAGGCTGTGTTGAAATTAAGAGCTCGCTACCCGTGTCCAGTCCTCTGCAGAATCATGTGTGTCCTACATCCAGGAAGTTCTCGCACTTTGCAAGAAAGTGGATGAGACTACGGCTGAACTTGACAAGGTAGGCCACTGTAACGAGCGAGGTGTGGAGAGACAAAAACTCTCTTTTAGAAACGAGAGACGCTCGTGTTCAGGTTCAAATTATGCCGATGACAAAACCGTCATCGGAGCAATAACGACGAAGCGGTTTATGCTTTAAACAAACAATGTATTTAGAGGTAAAATGATCTAATATAAAGAAGAAAACATGCACAACGGAATGCAATAGGTTAGAAGCACTCTAAAGGTTACACGGGCACAGAAAAGAAACGGGCAATGTTCACCGGTGGGCAAGTCGATGATCACTCTCTGCGGTAGGGGATTGCATGGAGGGGACGGTCGAAGTAGAGGTATCACCGAGGGCGCGATGTCGGACGCCGCTGCCAGAACGCTGCTCCCTGTTGAGGCTGTTGACCCGGAGCGCGTTCGGTGCCTGTGTTGCTAATTCGGCCGGTGGCTAGCGCTCAATGAAGTGGCAGCCGGAATTGCCTGGCGGGAACGTCCTGACGATGTTCCACCCACGCCAGGCCTGAAGCGAGAGGCGGTAGGACACCAGGTGGGAGCCTGCCGAGATCTCGAGTCTGTAACCCGACGGATCTCACTCCCGCGCCCTGGTTCCTCGATGACCAAGCCACGTCTGCCTGGCTCTTCTCAGGAAGCCTCGGCAGTACCTTTGCCTCTGCCGTGGCACCTCCTCATTCGTCAGGCAGTTTCGCGCCACCACGTGGAGTGACGCACTGCCTCGTCGTCGTCTTCTTTGATGAACCCGTGGCACGCACTTCAAACACATGGCACTTTGCCCCGCACGGCCACTTCACTCCATTACAGCCACGCACTCAAAGGTATTGTGGACGATGAGTTTAATTTGCTGGTCTACAACAGTATCCTGGTGATCGATGACATTCTTGCCGCCACCTTGAATTGGTCAAGAGCCGCCGCATCGTGCCGCACTTTACCCGTCTCCCTAACACAGCTGCATCATCCTCTTGCGCCGACCACACTGCCACGATCCCCATTCATGAAACGTGACTTGAAAACGTGATTTTTTTCATCTTGCTCAAATCCTCCCTTAATGCTCCTGCGGACCAGAACCTCATTGACGTACACATTGACAGTGTTCCCTTGATGGCATTGATTGATACTGGAGCCCAATTGTCTATAATGAGCACTTACTTATGCCGCCGCCTCCATCGTGACCCTTGAGGATAATTGGATACATGTCCCGATTGTAAATCTTGGCTTTGCAAAGCAGGTCCTACCTAAAGACATATCAGTGGCCATACTCCATCTGTTAACAGACGACCACGTCACTGCTTTTGCAGGGGATGTGCACCCAGATCCTCTGCCTTCCCACGTGGATACCCTGTGTCCCGACAGTGGATTACGCACCATGATTGCTCCGGACCTCCCACCTGACCAAGCAGCTGCCCTATGCCATCCTTTAGTTTCTTACCGCGACATATTTGACACCGACAATCGACCCCTGGGCCAGACTTCTCTTGTAAAACACTGTATAAACACTGATGCTGCTGCTCCTATTCACCGCCGACCATATCGGGTGTCTGTCACCGAGCACAAAGTTATTCAGGCCGAAATAAACCAGATGCTGTCCAAAGGAATTATTGAGCACTCATCGAGCCCGTGGGTGTCGCCCGTTGTACCTGCTAAAAAGAAAGCACATGGCGGCTTTGGGTGGACTACCGCGCTCTAAACTGAATCATGAAAAAGGACGTATACCCCTTACCACGCATTGATGACACGCTTGATTGTCTTCACAGTGCTAAGTATTTTTCATCAGTAGACCTGCAATCTGGGTATTGGCAAATTTCTGTGGACAAGAAAGACCAATAAAGGACCAGGTTCGTCACCCCTGGTGGCCTTTACCAATTCAAGGTTATGCCATTCGGTCTATGCAATGCACCTGCCACATTCGAACGGATGATGGACTCTTTGCTCCAATGTTTCGAATGGACAACGTGCCTTTGATACCTTGACAATGTCCTTGTATCTTTGACATTTGAAACGCACCTCGAGCGTGTCGCCGCTATTCTCAACGTATTTCACAAGGCCAGACTCCAATTAAACTCATCGAAGTGTCACTTCGGTCGCTGCCAGATAACCTTTCAGGCCATCTCGTCGACGCTTCCAGTGTGCAACCAGACCCTGAGAAATTTGTGCTGTCACGACTTTTCCAGTACCCCAGTCTGTCATAGAAGTCCAGAGTTTCGTTGGCGTCTGCTTATACTGTATTTGCTCGCATAATGATCGCACTTTTTTCTCAAAAAATTTGACGCAAATTTCGGGGTGCGATCATTATGCGGGGTAAATTTTCCGCGAAATGATATTTTGAGCACCGAGAACGCAAACAATTCGCGTATCAGAATTCTTACGATTATCATGAACATAACCAAAAATAAAAGTAGAGTAAGGCTTGCCTTTGTAATAAACGCACACATTATGCAGGAACCACGTGCATTGCATATTGCCCTTTAATTTTTTCATTCACTGACCCCCTAACTTTCATTCAGAGTCTGAAGCGTTACTGGCATCAGTGTCGTCGCCGCCGCTCGATTCCCTGTCGGAACCGGCAGTGTCATCGTAGTCCCATATAAGTTTATCTTCCGTTCCGTCGAGTGCGTTAGATATGCCTGTCTTCTTGAGGCTGTTGGCGTGGTGAAAACTACGGCATCTGTCTTTACTGCTATCCTAATACGGCATGTTTCCGCCAAGGGTGGGCAAAAATTAGGCATCTGCTTGGTGTGTGCAGTTCACTTGGTGAGTCATGAAGAGTTATTTACGTAAAGTTCGATGGATGGTAAACATGATCGTCAGCTAGAGTTGCACACTACATATCGCTGCGGCAAGTTCGAGGTGCGATCATTACGCGGGGAAAAAAGAAAATCGAATTTTGACGACAAAATTTAGGGGTGCGATCATTATGCGAGTGCGACCATTATGCGAGTAAATACGGTACTTCAGATGGTTTGTGCCAGATTTCGCAGCCATAGCTCGCCCACTCACAGAACTTCTGAAGAAAGACGTACCTTTTTATGTGGGGTTCCCCTCAAGCTGCCGCTTTCTCGCGCCTTATTAGACTTCCAACCACACCACTCATATTAGCCCACTTTGCCCCATCAGCTCCTACAGAAGTCCAAACCGATGCCAGCGGATATGGACTTGGAGCCATCTTAGCGCAACGCCAACAGGGACACAGCCGCATTATCGCCTATGCTAGCCGCCTCGTCACTGCTGCAGAGCGCAACTATTCAGTTACGGAGTGCGAACGCTTTGCTCTTGTTTGGGTAGTTTCCAAGTTCTGCCCATATCTATATGGCACGCATTTCTCTGTCATCACAGACCATCACGCTTTATGCTGGCTTTCGTCGCTCAAGGATCCTGCTGGCCTCCTTGGTCGATGGACGTTGCAACTGCAAGAATATGACTATACCATGACCTACAAATCGGGACGCCAACACCAAGACGCAGATTGTCTGCCTCATTACCCAGTTGAAGACGTGCCCGCCATATTGGATAATGATTCCAACACTTGCGTTTTCTCTATTTTTCAACTTTTTCATGTTGCTGACAAACAATGTCGTGATGCGTGCTGCACCGCAGACGTGGCTGATTTCCCTCTGCATGATGTAATTCTATTACATGGTGCACTGCGACAGCTACTTATGGACTGTGGCTGGACATTTCTTTCAAGAGTAGTAGCAGACATTCTGCAGTCCTGCCAGACAAAACATAAGCTTGCTACATCATGCAACCCGCAAACCAACAGCCTCACAGAGTGTCCGAGTCGAACTCTTACAGACATGCTTGCGAAAGATGTCTCTTCTGACCACAAAGACTGAGACCTTGCATTACCGTATGTGACATTCGCATACAATTCTTTGTGCCACGACACTGCTGGCTATTCCATATTTTTTTCTTTTGTACAGCCGCGAACCAGCCTTACTACTTGATATGTCCATTCCGGATCTCACAACACCGACCAGCGAAAATGCTCTCAATGCTATTGCCAGAGCTGCTCACGCAAGGGAAATAGCCCGTGGTCATCTTTTCGCCTCCCAAGAGAATTGGCATCGTTTGTACGACCAAAGACACCGGGATGTGCAATTTTGGCCTGGCTTTTTTGTGCTGCTGTGGTCCCTGTCCTGTCCCGTCGGCCTGTCTGAAAAGCTGTTGCCTTGGTACGGAGGTCCACACAGCGTTTTTCGTGCCATGACTCCCATGACTTATGAAATCGCCCCTCTCGCCCCATGTGCTCAATCTGCCACACAACCGAGTGATACTGTGCAAGTCATAAGATTGAAGCTCTATCATGCTTGTGATGATACTGATGTTTGGATGCACTGAGACCGCTTCTGCCGCCGGGGGATGATGCTACACTCATGTTGTATTTAGCCTCTTGGACGATGCGCGCAGATGCTATTGACCTAGCAAAGAAAAGGAAGAACAGACCCAGCTAGAACAGTGAGCTTGGCTGGTCAGCGTTGCCACAGCTCCTATAAATATACCGTGTATATACTAGTTTCTAGCGTCCCTGCCTCGTCACTCACGTAACAATATTGTGCCCTTTTGCTCGAGCATGATGGTGATAATGTCTTATTTTGTGCAGCAGTTGGTCATGAGGCCCCCTCCGTAGAGCAAATTGCAAAGTCTGAAGTGCCGCCTTTGTGTCACAGAAAATGACCCATTTGCATGGTAGCCCTTGCATGATTTTTTGAAGGGTAGCTCTCACTGCAGCGAGTTCTGCCGCTGCAGACATTGTTACATGGGATAGCTTAAATTTGATTGTGTGATTGGGGTTCCTGCAACCGGAATGACAGCATTAGCTGAGGAGCTTTCCCATCAGTGTAGATGTCTCTTCGATCAGTGTATATCTGATGTAAGGGTAGCAGAGTTGTTTGTTTTAGAGCTGTACTCTAGTGGTTGGTCTTCTTTTTTGTATTCGGAATTTCAAGGCTCATCAGTGGCTGGTCAAGACTCCATAAGGGAGTTGAAGGTGTTGCTGCTGGTGTATACGCCAAAGCAACATTTGCTTGATGCTTGGATATAATGCTTGAAAGTGGAGCTCTAGATCTTCATGAAGGCAGGAGCGCTAAGTGGTGGTCGGGGATGTAGGATACAGTATGTCGTATGTGCAGTCTCAGGCAATCAACAGCTGTGTGTGCCATCATTTGAATTATCTCTGGCAAGTACAATTGTTGCACAAGTCGGTGCACATCAGGGCAGCCCTAGACAGGCGCACAGCGCCTGGCCTTGAAAGCTTTCCAGTGAATGTAAATTAGCCTTGCAGGCATTGGACAATACTGACAGGCTGTGGTGCAATAATCCTAGAAACAGAGCGGTTTACAGTTGCAGCATTGAGCGAACAGAGCTGCCCCATGACTGACCACACATGAATTTCAGCATGTCTTCACTAGATGCCAGTCTTTTCTTCAAGTATGCCTAGTGGGGCTCCATGAAAGGCCGCTGTCAATTATAATGCCCAAAAAACTATGAGTTCGGGTGTATTTGACAATCTGCCCATTTATATACACCGGACATTGCCTCATTGGTTTGCATGTCAATGCAGTCAACACGCACTTCTCGGTTGATATCGTCAATCCTTGTCTTTGAAAATAGGCAGTTATGAGGGTCGCAGCCCACTGTAGTTGTGCATGTACCTGAGAGCGAGTAACTGCAGCACTCCCAAGGCAAAAATCATCTTCATAAAGTGATAAACAGACTTCAGGAAAACCTCAGAGAGACTGCAGAGGGTAACATTGAATAACGTGGGACTTAATATGCCTCCCTGAGGTACACTGCATACATGTAATGTTCACTTGTTTAGCCCTCACTAATTCACACAGAAAATGATCGGTAAGTGATGTAGTCTTTTGTCCATGCCTCAAATTCCAATTTGTCCTCCAATTCCCATTGCTGTGAGCGAATTAATGATGGCATCATGGGCTACATTATGACGTGCACCCTTTACATCAAGGAAAAGTGCAAATGTTGTTTGCTTACAACTTTTTCCTTGTTGAACAAATATTGTAAGGTTGATCACTTTGTCAATAGAGGAGCAGCCTCGACGAAAACCTGCCACACAGCTGGGGTAGATGTGGTGTTCGGTGTACCATTCTAGACCTGTGACGGCCACTCTTTCCACCACTGTTCCGATATGCAGCCTGCCAGGGCAGTTGGGTGATGTGCCATCAAGTCCAATGGTTATTTGCCCAGCTTTAAAAGTGGTATCGGGCAGCTTCTCTTCCACCATTGGGAAACAGTACCACTAAGCCACGAATTGTTGAGGCATGTCGGAAGTTCCCTTCTCGCCTCTGGTCGAAGGTGTCTCAAGGAAGTATAGGCGAGACCGTCACGGCGCGGAGAGGATGGACACTTAGAGGCAGCTAAGGCAACTTGTGGTTCCTTCATAGTGAAAGGAACGTTCATTTCAGGCACCCGAGTCTCAAAGATGACAACGGCTTCACTGCTCCTGATAATCGGACTTCCAGTGATTCGCGTGCAAACTTGTTACGCCACAGCATGTTCTGTTTGGTGACAATGGAGCACTGCAGCTGTAAAAGGGTGCCGTTTTTGTGGAGAAGAATGAACACCGCGCACTGTTCTCTAGCTGAGAGAAAGTGGCTTTTGAGTATCCAGTGACTTGCACAGTTCATTTTCCAGTTTGTTGATGCATCGTTGTATCTTCTTCTGGAGCCATTGTGCATCTCTCGGTTCGTAACCTGACATTATGTGTCTGTATCATCGTTCAGCATGGCGCCGAATTGTGCATAGTCTTTCAATCTCAATATCAAATTCCATTTGACAACGATGATGATGGTTCAAGCCGTTGAACTCTGCCTGACAAATAGCACATGCACGTGGCACGCTTACTCACCATATAGAGCTGCAACACCGAGACGCTGGCAAAGAGGTGTGAAATGATGCGGATGTAGGAGCTAAGAACATGTGCTCTATCTGCTTTAAAGAAAATTGTACTACAAATGACATTCGTTTATATGTCTTGTCATCTCGATGGATGTTGGAATACACCTCCATCACTTTCCTTTTTTACAAGATCTGACTCACGAGTGGTAGGGGGTGGTTTAAAAAGGTAGGACAAGTGTTCCCGGGATAGGCACTGCCTTGTGCATGTATGGTTGCCCAAGCTATATTGTGATTGCTAGTGAAAGGGTTAAGAAAGTATGCTCGGTAATGATGGTTGTAATATAGTACGCCAGTGATAGCTTATTGTTGGCAAAATAGTATGTGTTGGCTAAATATGCTGATAAATGATGGTAGGTGCTCACTAATCAAGGCTGTCTTCTATTGAAGCAGCAGGACCAGCTGGTTCAACTGGTTAGCACTGACCGATGATGGCTGTGGATGGCTGGTATAGGCGAAAGTATGGCTAATGCTGATTTATGTTGGCTTCAATCAGCTGAATGGTGGCATATGCTCGGTAATGATGGTTGTAATTTAGTACGCCAGTGATGGCTTACTGTTGGCAAAATAGTATGTGTTGGCTAAATATGCGGATAAATGATGGTAGGTGCTCACTAATCAAGGCTGTCTTCTATTGAAGCATTAGGACCAGCTGTATTCATTATATCTTCATTCGTTGATGCTCTCACGTATACATATGCAGCAGCCAAAGTTGCCAACTGTTTTTTTGTTTTTCTCGCTAAAGTGAGTCCACAGCACTACAAGCTACTCCAAATGTGAAAACCAGTGATCTCGCATTTTAGGCACTGTCTTGGCATAAGCAGTATGGGACAGAATGCTCGAGGGCTGTACGCACAGTCTTTTTTCGCAATAACAAACGACTTGGCCACACGTTGTGCGACTCCCGAATGCCCTCTGTGTTGCAGGTCGAATCAAGCAGCTGGCCAACGTGGTCCTCCTCGTACTGGTGCTGGGCGCCGTGTACACGCATGCCGCCCTGCGGGACAAGTTCGAGCGCATGGCGCCCTCCATCGTGTTCAGCCTCATGTTGGGCTGCCGCCTGGTCGTATTCTACCAGGTGCAAGGCCGTGAGCGCAAGAAGCAGGCCCTTCACACCACCAGCTCATCTGCGGTGGCGGCAGCCGTGGCTGCCCAGCAGTCTCAGGAAGCGGCCGCGAGACCAAAGGTCGACTGAGCTGCCACGTGGCCCCATTGTTGGCAGTGGAAGCTCAGGCACGCATTTCAGGGCACGAAGGGGGCAATTGCTTTTCATGCAGTACATTCAAACCTCACTACGACAGAGTTGCATCCTAAATGAGGATATGGTCAAATGCCTTCACGACTAAGTGCTCAGGGCACTTAGAATAACATCGTTACCAAAATGTCACTTTGTTAGAATAGTCATAGCACACAGTGGAACGAGTATAGCCTGTGCATAAGGAGTTCTTTGTTGTACAAGGCATTCTGTTGTAGAGATTTTAATGTTAGAGGCATTTGAACGTACCTTCATTGCATTCAATCTTTGTTGCAAGTGTGTGCGCTGATACTGGCAGATATAAATGGTGAGAAATTCTGTTAGATCCAATGCCATTTTGTTAGATCCAATAATTTGCTACATCCACGTCATTGCATCATAGGTTTGATTGTCTTGTTACCATCTGCGCACGTGTGTATGTAACCAGTATAAGATGATGTCCGAACAACAGACAAGTGGCCCCTTTCAACAGGGCCCACAGAAAACCTTGAAATTTGGCATAATTTAGCTAGATGTCGGATTTCCAAAACGTCCAATAATGGGTTTCTTTAGGCAAGTGCTGGCTAATCACGATGGTGATAAGGTGCCAGCGTATGACGAGCAGTTCCTGTAGACTGAAAGCTTTGTGAATGCAGTGTCTGATCTCAACCCCCCTATGTTGGGAGAAGTCTCGTACGTGAAACGTGACGCTTGATTCAATGGGTAGTTTGCCCTGCTGAAAAGCGTCACAGGTGTATCTTGGAAGTTGGTAGTCTTTATCTGTAACACTGCGTTGTGGTAGACTGGTAGTTGAACCTCGGAATTCAGCATAACCACTGCAGCTGTAGACCTGTAGACAAGTCTACATGCCTATAGCTGTTACTGTAGACCTGTAGTGATAATTGCATTTTACAAAAGAGACACTCTGGGACCTTCGTGCGGTGTGGACCATTCGAGGTCGACTATGGGAAGTTGCAGAGTATAGGTGCTCCAGAGTAGAAAGAATGTATGGTATTGGTGCTTTTGAAAGATGAACGGAAGCATGTGATACCAAAAGCGCATGACAAGCAAGTGGAAAGCATTCCTTGTTTCTTGAAAAAAAAAAAACAAGATGAAGCATGCAAACCTGTTTTTTTAAGTATGCTGACTTCCTTGCTTTCGCATTCATTATAAAGAGTCTTGAAAGTAAACATAAACATTTCTTTTTCAATGCAAATGCATGCTATTTACAACTCATTTTGTTTTGTTCCCATAATTATTTCCTTTTTCTTTTTAGGTTGAGGGAAGTACAGTTTCTGAAGTTTTGGAGATGGCTTTCCTTTACTGGATTGCCTTTATTAGTGCTGCATGTATGTGATCCCCCATTGGCTTCATCTTTGAGAATGACATCAGGTGCCATTATGGCGAGAGAGAGAGAACACTTTTTTGATGACTCCAGAGATGGTTAGCCTGGTTATTAGCCTGGCTTGCTACTCCGTTATGGCAATTGTACGACAGAAGGTTAAAGGAAGCTTCGTGTTTTGTTGGGATACCTTTTTTTTCTATTAGAATCTCCCATTTCTCATGCGTTCGTCCAGGCAGTTGATGTAGCTAATGCTGCTTACACAAATTGTTGTGCTAGGTGTCACCTCACACAAGAGCAAAAATGCTAGAGACAGTCGTTTTCCAGGATGTGTCCATTCCCCACTGCACGTACTTGATGTGCACAGAATGAAAAGCTGCAGGAGTGGGCAGCTGTGACCTCATCCATGGAGTCGATCGTCACCTGGAGCTGCAGTGTCACAAGTTTAACGCACGTTACCATAACTGTGCAGGGCAGTGTCATGTGGGAGTTCACCCTCCAGTCCGGTGTGTGAACCATGTTTTAGACTAGGCACTATACAGTTGAGTCTCAGCATAAAAAATGTGTAATGAATCATTTGTTATAATGAACTTAATAAAAGATAAAAGCCATTAAAACAGTGAATATATATTTATAAGAAATTATCTGATATGCCAAAGCTATTTCTGTTTAACTTTAAGTTGTGATAATGACGTTTCACTTGTTTACCACTTGTAAGTAATTTTTAAACACAGAGGAGCATGTAGTCGTGCTTCATTGCCTCGAAGTGAAGACTATTCATGTTGGAAGAAATTTAGGTGTGCATACATATTTTGTCAAAGGAATATGTATTTTAGAGAGGCAGCTGTTTTCTTTTCAGCGTGAAGTGAGAGCTTTAGGGAACACTAATTATAAGCATCAAGTCATAATAAAAGCTACAGAAAACTTATTGATAACAACACTATGCTCGACAATTTCATGGCAAGCTCTTCATTACCAGGAGAGTAAGTGAAGACAAACTTTCCCAATTACACCAAATATGTGTGTATAAAATTTCCATCTAATTAGTACACCCCACTTCCAATGCCGTGTATGTATTCAAGAGAAAAGTGTGTAAATTCTGCAAAGAAATACGGCAGTACTAAGTCAAACTGGGCTGGAGTATGTCGGGTCAAATTCACATTGTGACCTTGCAATCGAAGTTTTATGAATGCTCTATGCACACACTCCTCAACTTTCTAACAATCTCACAAATTCCATTTATTTTGTATTTACAACTTATTGTCACTTACATGCCACTTTGTTTTACATATTTCATGCTCTAGTCACTTATTATTTCAACTCAGTCTGTCTGATTCCAAGTGGTGCAACCACAGCCTCAAGGATAGCAAAATAATCAACTTGAGACGGTTTGTTTTGTGCTAGTGGAACTTCACTGCCACATGTTAGGATGCTAGGCTCGTGCTTTCGAGAACTGAGGCCCTTCTTTTTCACTTTGATGTTATTTAAACTTTGGAAGCACTATACTCCATGCACGTAAGCACATTTGTGGCAAATGTATTAAGTGTGCTTACCCAAGATGTATATGAAAATGCTAACACCCGAAACACTTAGGAAGGTGAAAGCTCTAGTGTAATAGTACAGAGTGAGTGACATCTGTAAATTTTTTCTTAAAGGCTGCAAAGCATAATTATTTCCGATGTCAGAATTCCCGTTGTTAAAAACCAGAATTTCTAAAAATTTCAAGGTACATCAACTGTACCCTGTGCATATTCTTTTGTAATATGTTGCATTCCATTCCATTCATCAAAGATGCATCTGTTGCTCTATAGTGGAAGCTCTACTACTCCAACTCTTGCAAAGTCATTCATAACTTTGAAATGGCCTTAAGCCACAAGTGTATGACATCATGCCATGTGACCCATTGTAGGGAGGCATTGCAGATGCACTTGCTCGGAGCCTCACGACTGCAGTTCTACGAGACTAGGTGAGGGCTTAACAACTGGTTCACCGGCACTTGATCGTTGTGTCTCTCCATAGATGCCATGCCTGCTAAAGCATTTGTGCGTGCTATTCAGCACAAGTAACAGGCTGAACCCAATCGTGCAATAGATTTAGTTTGCCAGCAGGCTGCAAAATCTCAAGCAAAGGCGAATTCCCTGCTGAAAGGACGGAGCAAGCGGAAGCCACATTAGCACTTTACAGAGAAACTAAACGCAGCTTGTGCTCGTGATACCTAGGTTTAGAGGATTTAAGTGTCAGCCATCTTTTTTTCCCCTTTTAAATGACTCTATGAACTTCGCATCCTATAGACAGTAGTTCTCAGATGCGGATATGTTAGGGACCTATTGTGGACCAGCGTAAGTGGTGGAGGACCCCTTGCAGTGACAGAATGAGGGGGCGGTGCATAGGGGCTGTGGCAGGACATACAGCGGAGGAAACAGGTAGTAACTGAGACAAGCCGAGGCAGTGTCGTGCGGATCACAAACTAATGCACAGGAAAATTGATGCACAAGAAATTAACACTTGCACAACACTTTTGCTCTACACTGCCACACCTGCAGTTATGGAGCACTGTGGTCTGTGACAGCTTGTTGTCACTTGCCACTGTTAGTACACTTCACTGCATGACATTGTGTCAAAGCTGGCTTCGCCGCAGTACATTATTGTCGTGCAGCGAAATTGGTTTTGCAGCGGCAGATTATTGCCATGCGGTGAAACCAAGTTAGTAAACTGGCATAAAAAAAAGGTGTGTGCGTGGCTGCCAGTGTCATGGATGTCCATTTGAGAAACACTGCTATAGCAGTATTCATACCACGTATTTGAAGGCGACAGTACTGCGACCTAAAAGCACCTTAAAAATATATATTTTTATGATGTTGGGCCACATCGAACCTAAACGAGTTACTAGTACTACACTCAAAATCGTAGAAACATGAGGCCTCAGTGCATCTTTAGTTCCCAAGAGTAATATATTCATGATCTGAGGTGAACGCACGAAAACGACGATGGACGAAGAGAGCTTTGTCCGTCGTTGTTTGTGTGTGGGTGTCCTCTCTTCGTCTGTCGTCGTTTGCAGCTTCACTTCAGATCATGCTTAACGAACACACCCAACTATCCATCCTAACAACGTACATAATGTATTCTCTTTTAACGTAACTTTTGCGATATGCTGTATGCACCCTGAAAGCAAACAACATGCACCTAAGTGCACATTTCTTGAACATGTCTGTGCATGATCTTTATGTTGCACAGAGTTTCAACCGTGTGACACAACATCCAGGTGGTGAAAATTAGCTGTCACAATGTGCACACTAAGCAGTTTAGAAATTACTGTTCTCACAAAAACAGAAAAAAGCTTTGCTGTTTTCGCTACTACCTGCAGGTGTACACACAACTTAACTGAGGGCATGTAAATACTATGCCGTTACTAGATCTTAGCCTACACATTTAGGTAGTGTGAAATATCAAGATTCTTTGTGCTAGCGAGGCAGTCCATTGCCGTTTGGCGGCATGCAGACTTTGTGCATTTGCCACATCTTTTTGATAAATGCTAGTTAAATGAAATTATATTGGTGAACCACAGCTGCAATTCATTGTTATTACAAAATTCATGGCTTGGAAATGACTGAAGAAAAGAAAGCGAAGGTGGTGTACATGAAGTTGCAACTGTTTATAACTTTGCAATGATCAAGTTGTTTCAACATCACTAAAAAAAAAAGAAAACAGCTTTGACGCTCTTAAAAATGTCCATTTCCTGTAAAAACAGTTACATGAAAGTGGCGTGACATGTGTAAAGGTGTGTACACGCACAATGCAATCAATGCATTCGTGGTGCTGGTAAGGCAGGTTTGGCCTCTCACTGTCTTTGTTAGTAAACATGTTTGTCAAACCAAGTTGATAGACATGTAGTGTCTGTTATTCAGACTTATGCAAGTGGCTGCCAGTGAAGTGAAAGACTGTGTGTGTGTGTGTCATACACTCTTGTCTGACTGTCTTTGATTAGGAATATACTTCAGTTCCAGAGTTCACATATTTGCAACAAACGTTGTCGCTTCTCAGAACGATCACACTAGCTCAGTGTACTCACACGACAGTTAAAGTTCAGTGAATGTTGGAGGTTTGTAGTGATGAAAAAGTAATTGAACAGGGAATAAAGAATGTGCCTGCGTAATGATCTAGTGAGCTGTAAATCCTGCCTGTTTGTGGCAGAACATTAACGTGCCTCTTGTCAATTCTGTAACGGGCTGTGCCAGAAGCCCTCCCACTTTCTCATTCCATTCTTTTCTCAGTTTACATGGTGAGCTGTTTCACTTTGCAAATTGCTAGGTGTGAACGTGGCTGTTCATGTTGTTAGTGCTTGGAACTTGAGTGAAACGCAGCAGTATTTCGGTGAGCCCATTTCTTCTTCCTTTTTTTTTCCCCCATGAACCATTGCGCACGCAACAATTTCAGGGAAAAAGAAAGTTTCTTGTGGTGTCAGCTTGAGCACCACATTTGGCTAAGCCGTTCCATGATATTCTTTTGTCAGCGTGAGTGACATCTACTTGTACATCTTGCCCCTTCCATGGCTGGCTTTCTGTTTATAGTGAGGGGGTCTGCCTATGCAGTTTTTACCACTAAACATGCTTGTTCCATGTCAAACTGCAGTATTTTTTTGCTGTACTGTATTTGGGAAAGTGGTTAAAAGTACTCCAGTTACTTCTTATAATGCGCCAAAGGAGGGAATTGTTGTTTTTCATTTAGGACTCTGCAAACAACAGAACTGTCATACTTTTTCATGGTATACAAAGCAAGAAAAACACCTTAAATTGTCTTCGTTTATTTTTCACCACGACTATTTCTTACGTTTCATTTCCAGTTCCTGTAGAGGTGGCCTCTCCGCAACTTTTTGTTCTTTTAGCATCCTTTAAAGTCCGCAGTAACTAGTAGCCAAGAAGCATTTAGAAGCAATAATAATATTGCCACACATTCCCTGTCGTGTCTTTGCACCACTGTTCATCCCCGCATTCGCATATGCCTATCTTTTCCCAGCTTTTCAGAATGTGTCGAATATATGTGCCGAAACTCGGATTGTTTGAGTTGCTGTCTGGTTGTTCTATTGTAGCTTGCGCATACATTCCCAAGGTGTTTCCACATGCTATTTGCCCACTTGCATTGCAAGCTGCAAGAAGGCTTGCTACTTTTTAGATGCTGAACTTAGGGAATACTAATGTCGATTCTACAAGTAGTACTTCACTTGACCACTGCCTGACACGTCAGCGCCTACAAGTAACAGCTTTCCCCAACACAATGTTGAGTGTGCTGCCTTGACAGATGGACAGGAATGTACACTTTGTTCCATAAATGTCCTTGTGTCTGATTCACAAAAAATTTTACCAAAGTGAGACATATGTTTATGAGCAGTCACTCCAAAATGCCACCACAGGTCCTTTGTGGCCGACAAAAAGATTGCTGGTAAAGCTGCGGTGTTGCGTGCCAGAGGTTGGTGCCAGAGGCAGATTTTGTTTGCTTTCATAAATTTTGGCTCTTGGAGATACATGCAGTCTAGGTGGTCTTGACTATGGGCACCCCTGTGATGCTCATTGACCCGAAATGTACCAAAATTCCTGGTCTTCGATACCGGCATGGCATTTCAAATTGGTTGTCCACAAGAAGATGAAGCAGATGCAAATTCTTTGAGCCATAGAACAACTACTTGATGAAATTAAGGTGGAAACCAAGGCAAGAAGGGTTCTGGAAGGGAAGAAGCATGATGCCACAAGTTCACCTTCTTTAGGAAGTCCACTTGTAGGAGGCAAAGGGGAGGTTGTTCTGTCTGAAGCAAGCAGTGGCACGACGGATTGGATCTTTTGTACGAACTTCTGAAACTTCTTTGGACTCCTGAAAGTGGATTTCTTATTTCTTGTCCTGAACCTATTCTGGCGTGGATTGAGCCTTAACCATTTTTGTCAAGCGTGAACCAACTAGCCCAACATGTTTTCATTCACAAATATTAGAAAGCAGTAAAATATTTACCATAATGCTTCTTCATACAAATCAGTTGCAGTATCAACAGTGAGTTAGTGGACATGTCATGACAAGCATTATGAAGCTGTGTACATGAACATTAGTCATGATCATCATGGTACAGTGGCACGCTCCAGTGCTGCAATCACCATAATTTGATTGATTTGTGATTGATTTGTGGGGTTTAACGTCCCAAAACCAGCTCTGATTATGAGAGACAGCGTAGTGGAGGTCTCCGGAAATTTCGACCACCTGGTGTTCTTTAAAGGGACTGTCTACCGCTCAGAAAATTTTCTAAGATTGTGGTAAAATTGGACAGATCGTGCGTCACATTTACGGGAACGAGCATGCTTTCACCCCACAAAAAAGGAATTATGTTTTTAATTTCACTCTGAAAGTGGTGCAAAAAACGCCGCTAGCGACACCCAACAGCGTGTTCGTCATTTTCCAAGTGTACGAGAACCAGCCCACGCAGGTATGCATACTCTGCTGAAAAACGATTATGTATGTCTTAAAAGCATACTTCACCCTATGAGACACCTTGTTATAGCGTGCAAAAGCAATTTGTTCTTTTTTTACGCTGCTTTCGTGGTGGCGCAGGTGGCGCTGCCTTCGAATTCGTCTGCCTGCGGAGGCGCGTAGTACTGCGCTTGTCATGCATGCGGCGCTGCATGTCCGAGACGCACCCCCACGCGCCGACTTTCCCTCGCCTCTCCTCCTCGGCATCGCCTCTGGAATGTCGACCTTGAAGGCGGTTCGCGTTGAGATGCCTCCCGCGCCCGAAAGGGTTTCCAGGGAGACGACGACGCATCATGCGCGGTACCCAGTGTTGCTGGCATGCCTACACTAGGAAGGGAGCGACTTCGTAGATAAAAAAATTGTGTTTTAATAATTTCTATTCAGTTTCTGGAGAAACCACTGCACGCTGGGACACTTCAAAAAGGACGCTTTCTATTGAGCCAAAAAACAGGAGAGCGATGAAGGATGGTAGACGGTCCCTTTAACGTGCACTGACATCACACAGCACACGGGCCTCAACATTTCGCCTCCATCGAAATTCAGCCACCACGGCCGGGATTCGATCCCGCGCCCTTCGGGACTGTAGCTGAGTGCCATAACCACTAGACCACCGTAGTGGGGCTCAATCACCGTAGTGATGAGCGAAGCAGGGACATTAGTGCTGTGTCATGACATTACGATATGCTGTCAGTCATCCAACACCGCATGTCTAATTATACCATGATATTGAGATTCTTTTTCTCCACGTTTCTCAGCTTTCATTATTTATAAGTGTCATGTCTGTATGTGTGAGAAGCGTGTGGCAGTTTCTGCCATTTTGAAAACATGCACTTGTAATGTTTTGAGCAGTCATAACAGCACTGAATATGGTTGGAATTCCTCTAATGTCTTTCTTGCTGTTTCTGTGTGATTGTTAAAGTTGCAATGGACTTTGTCTACATGTGAAGGAAACCTTTAAGGACCCAAACATAAAAAGAAACACAAGTGATGATGCATAGATAGCCACTCTGCACAATTGCACAATGCCAGTTGTTACAGGCATATTTCTAGTCATTTCTGACATGCTAAAATTGTTAAGCTGAAATGCTCCACACAGTCAGCTTATCTTGCAGTTCAACCTTGAATGAAGGAGCTTGGTTGTTCTCTCCTTTGGCAGGTCATATTTTTTTTTTTGTCCATAATGTGTTCATGTTCAAGGAACGTGTTATACACCATTCATTTGGGTACCATTACAGCTTTTGTGCTCATGTATTGCATTCACTGTACAACATATTCATAAGTACACTACCGTTTATTGCACATCTACATTTTTTTTTTTAATTCATGTACTGCGTTCCTTTTATACTGAGTTATTATAGACATTCTCTTGTATGTTGTCCGACTGACTGTGAACGCATTTATCAGGCCTGCTGCTATGCTCTAGATCAGTCGCTAGGATGTCTTTTAATGCTCACATTCTTTTTGCATGTCCTCTTGCAAGCTTTAAATGGTCACTGTGAATTTTACTTCGAACACTTTGCACTGTTTTTTACGAATCACGTTACCGTTACCATTGCCACACGTGTCTAGGCATCAATAGTACGGACGCACAAGTCATTGCCATGCCCAAGCTCTGTTACCTTTATTTTCCCATTATATACATATGAGTGAAGCATTAGAACTTCATTTAGTGTAAGAAATCAGAAGAGAGGGTTCAGCAAACCCACACACATTGTTGCAAATGTTGTAAGCGATGTGACAAATGTTGAAAGGCTTCGTTTAAATGGCAGCAGCTTTGTCATCAAAGGACACGTTGTCACCCATGCTGTTCATGTTCACACAAATGTCTTGGTTAGCAGAGCCTACTGATTTGTACAGTGCCCACGGAATGAAATGCGGTGTCAAAACGTTGAGTGTAACAACTGATGTGCTCAACTGCTCGAGCTAACCTCGTTGCATTGCTACAGATGTGGCAACTTAAAGTGATGTAAGTGTACAAGTCATTACACCAATGCAAAACAAACAGGAAATGATGTAAATGGAAGCACGCGCATTGCTTACCCCTCAGTCGACCCATTTCATTCTGTCATCGCTGCACATATGCACAGCTGGCAGGGATGTCTTCTGATTGCATGACAGCAATGCACACTGAAAGAGCATAAACGAAAGGCATGCGCTTCATAGTACTGCAGTGCGAATGAAACGATCAAGACACAGGGTTGCTTTACCCACAGTTGACTTATTAGGACAGAAAAAATTTTCTTCAATGCAGCTTGTGAAACTCGGCTTGTTGATGAAATTTCCATGATTGTTTCTTTAGCATCAGTTTCTAGTGACGGGCACACAAGTGCAACTATTTGACCAGGTTTGTGTTATCATTCTTATGTTCCTATCTTTGTATACTTAAGCTCAGGCTAAAATGATTTGAGTCTTTATTTTCATGAGGAGTGCATGAAGGATGGCAAAAGTGAATAAAAGCTGTAATAAATCTTGCCATTTAATAGTAGCCCTCGTATATTCTGTTACCTAATATGTTGTTGTACCAGCACTTTGAAAAAGATTAAAGAATGTTTTACATGGGGAGGGGGGGGGGGGCAGGGCACATGCAACACAGTACATATAGTGCTAGCTGACTGCTGAACCAAGTTTTCAAATATCAAAAACTTGGTTTCCAACCACCTGAAGCAATATGTTGAAAACAAAGCAAGCTTTGTCCTTCAAAATCAACATTTTAAGTAACTTGTGAATCATCACTGCAGCTTCAGTGTGTAACACTTCAGTGCGTAACAAGACATGCGGTAAGACACTGTTCCGTTATTAATGACATTGCTTGTGGCAACTGTTGTGGCTACTGGGCACAAGTTTGCCTTTGCAGTGAGGGTAGCTGGAAAAAAAGAAAACATATACTGAAGGATGGATGAGTCAGGCATTCATTCACTGTGCTAACTTTTTAACTTTTTTTGCTATCATGTTAGCCCTCACTCTTCACGTATGACTGCAGCACATCGAACTTTGCACGTTTACGCATTTTATCTTATGCAACATTCATGTAATGTTTACAAATTCAGGCTAGTCTTAGCAAATATGCTATTAAGGCTACATTGCAGTTGATGCCGTGTGTTGGTAGTGTTCCGACTAACAGCCGTGCCACGTGTCTGTGATGTTGGAGTGTTTGCACATGTGAAAGGGCTTAATTGGATCCTTGTGCTGTGTCAACCCTGTGTGTCATCTTGCCTTGTGTGACTTTCATCCAAACTGAATTTAAAGCCTTAAGTGAGTCACGCTAGCATTGCAGTGTGCAAGTTGTGCGTTGAGTTTATTTTGCAGCTGTCTTTTAGCTCGATGTGGTAATTTTTATTTTCCTTATTTACTTTCTGATTTCAGTTACACTGTGACATAACATCATTGAGTACAAACAGTGATGTAAGAAGAGCTCACCACATAGTTAAGCTGAAGCAGCAGCTCATAAATACTCAGGTAGACACCGAAACATAGCGTACATAGCAGGCGTAAAACATACGTATAACTCATTCATTGCATTGTTAAAATGTTGGATCATAACAGAAAGTGGTACTCAGAATAAAAAGCTGTCGGAATTAACCATTTTATTGGTATTCATTTCCATTAATCAAGCCACATAAGACACTTGTATGCCATTCTTTAACATTACTTGGGCACATACAAAGACTTCGTGATGTTATAGGAAAAGGACCACGTTCAGTATCGTAGAAGAATCCGACAGCACGGAAAATAAGTTGCAGCCCTCTTTTCTGTTCAAGTAAAAAAAAAAAGTGGGGGACCCAGTTTTTTTCAAGGTCTTTGGAAGTGAAACACATGAACTCATGCCACATGTGCTTTGAATCAACAAGAGAGACAGTTCTGAGAATACTGGCATTCCCTAGTTTGGGGTGTTCAGTGCATGTTGTTGTCCACACTAGTCATAATCAGTGATATTTCTCCATTAACAAGTATTGAGGGGACAGAAGAAACATCTGGTTTTTATGTGTGGCATGTAGTCTTTTGTTTACTTTCAGGAGCGAATGCACCGTGTTTAAACTTTGCAGGTGAAAGCAGCTCACATGCTAGTCATTTAGGTAATACCGGTGCCAATGTTCATTCCTGCGAGTAGCATTTGCAAAGCCTGTTTTTGCAGAAAAGATATGCCATCAAGCAGGTT
>JABSTT010003434.1:0-28383 GCA_013339685.2 Hyalomma asiaticum | reverse complement strand
TCAAGAAAAAAATGGCGCCTGCTTGTCAAAGGACACCCCCCCTCCAGCCATGGTGCTACTCTGTCAACGAGACATCACGGCAGACACCTCCACACTGCGCTCAAGAGAAAATGAGAGCGCGGCGGGGAGCGGTCTTCTGCGACGTCACGTTGACACAGCAGCGCCACTGGCGGAGGGGGGTTTCCGTTGTGAGTAAATGCCACGTTTTTCTTGACCTGTACCCGAGTACATTGGTACCTCAAAAGCTCTAGCTAACTCGAGTAAGGTACAACATCTGCTTAGCTGTCTAATTGCATATCTCTCGTCAGCTGTCTATTTTCAGAACTAATTTGAACACGCACTTTATTACAGGTGGCTGTCTGCAATTTAGCATCGATTGCCTTGAACAGGTTTGTGAAAGATGGAAGCTTTGACTTCCAGAAGCTGCGAGAAGTTAGTCAAGTCATCACTAGGAATCTCAACCGCATCATGATGTGAACTTCTACCCAATTCCTGAGGTAGACATTAGCGACTTTAAAGCCCCACCTAAACTGCTTAGCATTGCCTTCGTGGTGGATGCCAAAATAGCAGTGCCAATGCACTGCCAGTGTTGGTACATTCAACATTTTAATTACACTCATGTTCCCTCTTGTACTGATGTAAAGGCTTTTATAGTGGCAGCAACTTCTTGGTGCTCTACTAGTGCTCTATCCTGCTTAGAAACTTACATGACTGGAAAACCATCGTAGTACACACTCGTGTGAAGAAGGTGTCATGAGATGTAGTCACCAGTACTACCATGTATAATATCAGCATGAATGTGTGGTGATATTGCCTGGTCCTGGGATGGGGAATTGTGTAGAAAAAGCTCTAGCAGGGCTTAAGACAGACGATATATATGTACGTGCTCTCTTGTTTGTTGTCTGCATTTGTGTGGTCTGCTTAAAGGCCCATTTTCAAGCATTCTTTCTTTCATTGTGGTGCCTATTTGTTAGTTATTCTCTCTTTGAATCTTCCTTCCCCCCACCCCCCCCCTTTTTTTTGTTTATTTATTTTATCTGTGTGACTTTTCCTGCCTACTTGATGCTTAGGCTGAGAGATCCAACAAGAGGCATCGTCCCATTGGCATCGGCGGCCCAGGGCCTAGCAGATTGCTCATCCTGCTCGCCTGCCATTCGACTCTGAGCCAGCAATGCTGCTGAACCGACAGATATTGAGACCATCTACATGGTGCTCTGAAGCAAGCTGTGAGCTTGCACAGAAAGAGGGACCGTATGAAACGTACAAAGGATCACCGGTGTCCTGAAGGGGTGCGTCATTTTTACTGTTTTATTGCCCGTTATGCTTGAAAGAGCAGACTTTTTTTTTTATTCAATTCAACTGTAGTAAGATACCATAGAAGCCTATAAGTGATTCATCTTATCATAAGCGTAACATTAGGATATTGAGAGTAGAGTGGATCAGAGAACAAACAGGGATATTCTCTTTGTTGCCATTAATAGGAAAAAAGTGCGCCTGCACAAGTCACACATAGGAAAAATAGCCAATGGCCATTGAGAGTGGCCGAATATATATGAAGTGATGCGAAATCCAAAGGCAGCCAGCGATTAGGTAGGGGCGATAAAAAAAAAAGAGAAGTTTGCAAGCATAAAATGAAATCGGCTCCCGCAAGACAAGGCAAATTCAAAATAGTTTGGAAATGGAGATGCCTTCATACTGCAGTGGGCGTACAATGGGCTATTGATAAAGCGATTCACTGTGTTTTTATTTCAGAATGCCATAAATTAGTCTGAAAACTCCTGAGATTATGGTATATGCTTATGTCAAGGAGAAAACAAAACAAAGTGAGACAACACTGCTTTGTTAAGACTGCAAAATAAGTATTATTTGAATGTTTAAATGGCTGCACTCTATATAGATAAAGCTGCCCTGTAGAAATACTTTATGTGCACATGTATATACATCTGAATTGCATGTTCTATACCTAATCTTCAGCTATTCTTTCATCTTTCGAAGCAGCACAACTGTACACTTGAAATCTTGTTTTTCCTTACAGCTATTGCTCGAAGCACCTTTGTATAACTAAGGGTGCAATCAAAGATTGCTGTGCTAGGTTGTGGATAGGTTCCTAATGCAGCAAGAAAATTTAATAAAATTGTTATTGTGCTTATTAACCCTGGTGGTCATGCATTGTGGTAAGTCAGCCTATAATGAAGCTATCAAGACTCAAAGATAAGGTGCTTGTTATCTACAGATTCTGCTATTTATCAAGGTCTAACACGAAGTAGGCAGTAGAAAAGAAGTTGATGCCATTTGACATTTACGAACATAATGTGTGGATTAGAGTGAATGTGAGTGGCTGGTATTCGCGATTTAGAAACATTGACCCAAATACTAGTCGGGCTGGTCACATAGTGCATGGAACATACGATGTTTACAAGGCAACAAAATTGCTACAGAATATGTTCAACATTGGCAAAAAACTAGTGGAGTGACCGGCTAAGAGAACCTGAGGGCTTTAAATGGAATTGCTGACACAGCTATGAATACCATTACTGATGCTGTCAGTAGTGGTCTCACATGTGACATTTCCAACTTTTCTGCTCAGATTCTTCAGTACGACATGTGGGGTGTGACGCCAACAGATCTGTGGGACTGGGCAGCGCTAAAGGAAAAGATTGCAAAGTAAGCTCCTTCTTCACTAGGAAGTGCCATGCGGCAAGATTTCCTATTGTCATGACAGGACATTTGTTGTGCTGCCAAAAAGTGACACTGACTTTTGTTCATTTCCAGGCACGGCATCAGAAACAGCCTGCTTCTTGCACCCATGCCTACAGCTTCCACCGCCCAGATTTTGGGAAACAATGAGTCGATAGAGGCCTACACGAGTAACATCTACACACGGCGTGTCCTGTCTGGAGAGTTTCAGGTATGTGTGGTCTTTCATTTAAGACATGGGGTTAAAATTATGTGCTGCAAGTTGAAACTTGTTTCTCAGGGTATCCGGGTCAAGATTAAATAGGTTGTAGTCAGTTTGCTCTATAAAGTGGAATTAATTAAAACAATTTATATTTTATTAGTCTGATTAATACGTTGTGTATCTGACGCCTCATGAAAAATTCAGCTGTTGGGTTGTACCTTGAGAGCAATGTACGTGCTTTACCTTAGTAATGCGAAATGGGCTGTACAATGCTAATGTGCCTACCCAAAGAGGACCTCCACTCTAGAAAATATGAATTTGATTTAGAAGGTGTGATCATGACCCCTTCAAGGTGTGCGACATGTTTCTAGTGTGAACAAAAATATTGTGAGCATTCTCATTGTGTTGTAGATCTAGAAATGTGCTCTGTTCTTGCTGATATAATGTTGTGAATCGTCAGGTCAGCATGAGATTGCAGATGTCATTCCCAGCTACCTATGTTCTTGTGCAAGTGAAATGCAAAAACATTTGGGTATAAACGTGCTTCAGGCACATCTAAAGTCAAGCCAGTTGTCAGTCAGTGACGAGTGTGATTGATTGATCATTTGCTTCTTATTTAAATTCTGCTGGTTTGTGTTTTATCTGGGTGCGTACATACCATATGTGTGGAAGTGAAGGAATGAGTGCCATCTGGCTGCAGCACTTTTGTGAAGAAGAGAATGCAGAAAACACTTGCTTTTCCATAAACAGGTTGTCAATCAGCACCTTCTGAAAGACCTCACAGACAGGGGCCTGTGGAATGAAACCTTGAAAAATGACCTCATCGCCAACAATGGCTCTGTTCAGGTGAGTTTCCAGCCTTTCAAGCTATAGTCACTACCAGAGGCCGCATTTTTCTAATAAATGGGCTTTTACATGTCATTTTCTCATATACACTTGCCATGGCATTGTGAAGCACTGCAATAGCCTTGCTGATCCTATGTTGCATAACTAAACGTGTTTCTGAAGGTCCTATTTCATACATTTTGCTACTTTATTGAAATTCTGCTGAAAACCCAGCTCGTTTGTTATTACAGAGGCAAACCACAGGGTCACTGCTGGTTTTAACTAAGTGTATTTGCAGTGCAGAGGCTGCTTTGAGGGAATCATATAATATTTCTGCCATCATATAATGAAATCATATAATGATTTCTGCCAAATGAATGGTTTTATGTATTTATGTACAAAAGCATTCCTTTGGTAGAAATCGTATTTAAAGGAAATGAAGCATCTTTGGACAATTTGTCTTTATTACATCTTCACAGAGCCTGGACATTCCTGATGACCTGAAGTCTCTTTACCGCACTGTGTGGGAAATTCCACAAAAGAACGTGCTGCGAATGGCTGCCGATCGTGGGGCCTACATTGACCAAAGTCAGTCACTGAACGTTCACATAGCCCAGCCCAACTATGCTAAGCTGACAAGCATGCATTTCTACGGTTGGAAATTGGTAAGGGTGCCATCGCGTAACGCTGGCTTTTTGCAGCGACGCTTTACTGTGTGCGGGGTTAACACGGGAGGGAAACGAAGACCCGTTCTTCCCCTCAACCTACTACATGGTGGTGGTTATAACAAGCCCGGTGTGCAGCATTTGCATGCACAATTCTTTCACCCTTGCACTCAACCATGATAGTAATTATGTGAAGGCCGCTGTGCAATGAAGTGTACAAAAGGTTTAGCTTGAAATTGCGGGTTCGATCCCCACAGCTGTGCCGCCATTTGCATAGTGTGGTGTCCAAAGAAAGAAGTGCGCGAGCGTATGGTGAAGGATTCGGTGTGGTCAGTATGTAATGATGAAAAGTGGAGTATCGAGACGCCAGGTGATAGAAGACGTAACTTTTTGGCGGAGTGTAAGTTAATGACATCAATAACTTGACATCCTTACCATTTACATCACGAATAGCGGTTTGCACGGTGTGAAACTGGCTTGAGTTTTCCTCTTTTGCAGCATAATGCACTGTCCAAGTTTAGCTGAAACTCGATATAACAAAGTAAACAGAATCTGCAGTGTAATATGAAAACGTCGTTAACTCAAAATTCAGCCTTTCTTGCCCTGTGTTGTTGCTGAAGGATTCTTATTTACATGAAAATGCCACGAGAACATTCTAATAACAGCAGTAATAAGAAGAACTAATTGCAACGAGACTTACAAGATATTTTTGTTTCACTGGGGATTTGCCGACCATGATCTGACAATGCACTGCCGAAGCGCTCATCGCAGCAGCCATGCAACACACTGTGGTAATAACTAATCAGTGTTAAAGCAAAGCTACTGCGCCCATCCTGCGACCGCGGCGTGTGTTACCTGGTAGAGTGCTTTACATCTCCACTAGGACGGTTGATCTACTGGTTTCAAAAGATGCAGTGATGTCTTTTTACAATATCATTTACTAGAAACAGGGACGTTCCAGTCTCAAAGAACAGTCCAATAGAGAACTGTGCAGATGCATGGGTTAATTTAGGTAATAATTGCCAAAAGGAGCTACTCTAACAAGTTCTTCAAATGCATGGGCCAACTTCACTGCAATACACAATTGTTATGCGGTGAAGCATACTGTATGTGGGGATTGCCAACCTGTCGTGCCACAAGGCACATTTTGTCCCTTAACTGCAAACTTCAATATGACTCCAATCGAATAAGCGGAAAATATTTTAAAGATAAAAACTATACTTGCGGCTAACTGTAGATCAGTCATAAAGATTAGTCTTAAATGCCCGATCTGTCGCAGAATCATTTGAGCAGTTTTCCTTTCATATTCAACAATGTAATACCTGTGTCACACGGGCACATTGGAAGGCCTTCGAGTCGATGACCTTTGAAAAGCCCACAACTCTATTGACTCAAAATACATTCTGGTGCTGCTACACGGCAGTTTTGAACGGCCGTTGAGTCGCCCAGTGATTTCGTAACAACATGGCGGCAACCAAGGCACCCGCTTCAATTCCAATTCGCACTAGTTGCTTGCTATTCGCACCGACGGCAAGAAACAAACTTTAAATTGAGCCCTCTCTTAATCTCATGTACCAAAATGGACAAAGTATGCGCGACGTTTTGCAGTCGTTATTCAGAAAACGTGCCGATTTTGACACTGCTAAGCCTAAGTCCATAGCGTGAGCCTCAAAAGTAGTTTGATTCATAGGCACTAGATGGCGCTACACGTAGTGTTTCCACCAGCTGCATGGTGTTTGTTTTTTATACCAGTGACGGCGTATTCGATCTAGAACTAATGCAATGTTCTGAGAGCGTTGGCCTCTCGGCGCGTTCCAATATTTTTCACAGGTGTAAGATTCTACTTATTGATACAACGACATAAATAGGGTCATGGCCTCAGAAACTACCGCGCGCGGGGGCTGCCGGTGTGCTAAGTCTCGGAGTTCGCGCCGCTTCCGTTTCCGTCGTTCAATGGCCTTCGAAATCTCAAAGGAGTTGTGGGCTGCTCAGTTGACTCGATAGACTATTGACTCGACGGCCATTGAAACGGCCCGTGTAGCAGCTCAAACTTGACCTTTGAGTCGATTGACTATCGGTTCGAAGGCCTTCCAAACGCCGGTGTGACACCAGTATAATACAGGTTATTTTAAAGGAAAACGACTGCTTGCTTGCTGAAATGGTGGTGCCTGGTAAAAGTCAGTGGCAGTTGTAGGAAGAAATTTTGTTTAAGACATCATGACCTCTTTATAAAATTCAATGTGAGGAACAAAAATTCAGATTTGCCCAAAGCAAGCGTAAATTCAGAAGGAAGATGAATTTGCCTAGCAGTATTCTCAAACTTTAGCTCTCCCGAGTGCCCCTTTCTGGAGAGTTATTATCCATAAAATATCTTACAAGTGTGTGCAGCAAGGCGTACACATCAAAGCCTCTATTCTGCTTTGACCATAACCTTTGTGTTGAAATAGTTTTTGGCTGACTACTGTTCACAACCCTGCCATATTGTTTTTCTAATGCTGCTCAAACTGCAGGGCCTGAAGACTGGCATGTACTATTTGAGGACAAAGCCCGCAGCCAATGCTATCCAGTTCACAGTAGACAAGACTGCACTCAAGAAGAAGCAACTGGATGGCATTGCGTGCTCACTGAAAAACAAGGACGATTGCCTCATGTGCAGTGCATGATCTTTAGGAGCCGTCTTGAGGTTCTACATTCTTATATGATCGTACAGTTCTTTAACTGCATAGGAACATCTCGCAATTGCCTTATGCACTTCACACATTTTGACTTCATTTGGTAAGTGCTTGCCAAGCAACAGTTTGTTCATTTAGCAAGGTTCCTTTCATGTGTACTCCAAAGGTCTTCGTTTTTAGTATGTGTTGTACACATGGTCTCGTGTGTTGCTCTCAATATGCTTGCATTTTTGTGTTGGTGTTTTTACCAGGACAGTAAGCAAGCCATCGCTGCACATTTAGCACTACTGTCTCTTGCTTCACCATTGTCATGTGACATCTGAAATGTTTTCGGGCATTCTGTCATTTTTTATGAGCGTTTGTCACGCGACACTTCCATGGGCATCTCTAATGTGATAAGCTATACACTGAGTATGCTATACCTGTGCTGCTCGAGTATGCTCGGTTATGTAGTCATTCTGCTTGAGCCAGGTAGAGCCCTTTTTTCTTTAATATTGCAGCACATTTTACATACAACAAAAGATGTTTTTAAAAGATGGACATGTTTCGGAATGTTACTATACAACATTGTTCATATACATGGTTTATCACTGCCTGTGTGTACCGCAACTGGACTGTGGCTGTGTATCGAAGTGAGTCTTCTACAGTTGCTTTGAATATCTTAACACATGAGTGGCATGTGGTGCATACAAAGCATTTTACTTGATTGCTTTTACCATTCTTTGTCTTGATATTTGATTGAGCAGTAAAATGTTTTCCAAAGCTAGTGTATAAAGACTTTTTATTTACACAGTTGACATAATACCATGAAGCTCTTGCATTGTTGATGCGAATTTCTGGAATAGAATGAACACAGAGAGTGATAAAGAAAACCTTTCAGCTGCTACGATACTTGTACCTGGAATTCCGGGACTGTAAGTTCTATGGTGTGACAAGATCGGTTACCAGCAGAGTTTTGCACAGTTAGTTCGAGCATGACAAAAGGAGAGTTCAGGTTCTTGCACAGATCTGACATGGCTGCAACACCTATCTTCCATTCAACGTTAACCAGCTGAAATGAGCAAGAAAAAGAATGGTTAGCGGAATGCGTACAAAGCTTTCACGACTGCTATCTGCCTTTACTTACCTTCCCCAAAGGTCCTGCTGGCTTCTCTACCTGCAAAATGAAACATCTTTGTTTGCCAAGAATCGAACACTTGATTCTACAAAAGAGTATTACGTAAGTATTGCATTAGGCAAGCTGCTGTTGAAATTTCCACTTGTGTTATCATTGTCTGAACGAATGGGACCTAAAAAATTTGCTTGCAATGTTGCGGCCCAAATAAGTACTCTAGGAACTGCCAAATTCAAAATGACGATTGTGAACTCTTGTCCCTGTAAGTATTGCTTGTGACACAAATGCAACTTCTGCTTCCTGGATATGTTGCTGCTGAAGACCTCTTGTATTTTGTACGGAGCAGAAAACTGCTTCCATGACTGCTGAAGTGGTTTACCGTAAAGATAGCACTAGCGATCAACGCAGTGGGTGTTTTATGTTAGTTGAACACCACCAAAGTTCCAACTTCAAGCAGTCTGGCTTCAGAACCCAGCTGCTCCTAATTGCATTACTACTGTGCATGGCTCTGTGGTAAACATACCCAGGCGCTCTGACACTAGCACTCATTTTTTTTTATTTGCGGGTTGCATAAACAGATGACTGGGTATAGTTTAGGCAGGAGTCAAACCACCCATGTTAACTGATCTGATCATTTGTGCAATGAAATTGCCACATTGCTGTTGACTGCATCAATGCATGCCACTATGTGTTGTGGCGGGGATGACAACATAACGCACAAGGAGGCTGCGATTACACTGAAAAACGGATAAATCTTTGTTTTGCTTTTGCATGGTTTTTCGTTGAACGTTAAGAGAAGCTCATAATTTACAGCATGGCACCACTGTTGGACCCCACATTGTTTGTGGCTACAGTAACTATTGTCTGTATAGTAGAAAAAAAAAAAAAAACTGGCAACCACAGTGTGTGAACTTCCTTTACATAGGTGCTTCAAATTCCATTGGCTGTGTGTTGTGTCATACATGTGGAGTGAAAAGTTGCCCCGCCAAACTACAATTGAGGGGCCACATTGTTTGCTTGTATTTTGCATGTTGTTGGCTTAATAGCTTTGTAATGTGCGCTAATAGGACAGCGTCTACTTGATCATTCAGTTTACACAACATGCAAATAAAAAAAAAAAAAACAGTAGTACTTGGAAAGTGTTAGGGGGCCTCTCCGAGTTGCAGCACGAACTAAGGGCAAGGTTTTACAATTTTCTTAGTCGTAAATAGTTCTCTCTATATCTCCCTCCCTGCCCCCACTACCATCTGCCATTCAGATGTCAGCTGTTGGGATCCACTCTATTGGGAATCCACTACTGGCTGCACACTGCAATTGTCTACTCTGGTACAGGTCAAGAAAAAAAGTGACGTCTGCCGTCAAAGGATCAGCCGATCGTGCCACTCTGTCCACACGACGCCTTAGCAGACGACCTCCGCACCGTGCTCCAACTTTTCTCTTGAGTACAGCACGGAGGTGGTCTGCTGCAATGTCACTTTGACAAAGTAGCACCATTGGCTGGAGGGAGGTCCTTTGATGGGCAGACGCCGTTTTTCTTGATCTGTACTCGACCATAGACAATTGCTGCCAATTTCCAATTTGCCTTGGTGCATAGAACATCATCACAGGTGAGTTATAGAGAGACCCAACTTGACTAGACATCAGTCTTGAATGTGAGAGTATTGTATCTTGGGAAATTTAGAAAGTGTTTATCTGCTAGTCCAGTAAATTTGCATAAAAACTGGAGAGTCATCAATTAACACCATCCTGTCTGACCATTTTCACAAATTCAGGGCCATGCGATCAGAAAATTTAAATGCACGTAACAGGCATTTACTTTATGCTGTAAGCCTGCTTTTTCTGCAACCACGTTTCCTGTGCTGTAGGCGTGGGATACATTCTTGGTCACCACGAGCCAGCATTCGTGCCAATGTTCTTACGAAAGGTTTGTCTATTTTCTCGACAGAGGGTCACAGGGCAGCCGTCCGCTGCAACATAAAGCGTAGGCTACGTAGGCGCTGTCCGTCCTAGCACAGAGCTGCTTCTGGTTTGCCTACTAGAAAGCAAAATCTAAAGTACACTTGCGTTCGATGGTGCCACCGTCAACAGCGTCATGATGTCGGCGTCCAAGTTCAGGCCTTCAAGCAGAGAAGTTGCGTGCTCCTCTTTAAGAAACCGCAATGCCCTGTTTAATGTATGAGACGAAACGAAATGTCAATAACGTACGGTGGCAGTATTCGCCGTTTTCACTTACGAAACCAGACACTTGGAAGCTTCATACGCAGCTTGTAGGTCCTCGGGAGATAAACCGCAGGATCTTGATTTCTGCAAACGCGTTTTGTCGGCTTCGTCCGGTGTTTCTCAGTGGAGTTATCCACTTACCTCGTCGACGGTAAGCGCTGTATCGAATTCCAAACACGTTTCGATCTGGAACCACAGCCTTCTGAACTTCAACAGGATGTTTTCCGATCACTTTGGCGGCTGTAGATATGCCTGTATTGGAACAAAATTTCAAGCATCTGAGTCAAACCACGCCCACCGCCGCTCACGGTTTAGAGATCACAATCAGCCGATGTACTACAACTTAGCTCCAATTCTGTATTCGATCTCTCTTTAAAAGAGATCACTGGGAGATTACCTTTTGTATGTTTAGCCGTAGGATCCACCTAACAATTTTGCCACTCCGATAAAAGCACTATTTCACGGAGCATCGCTAGAAACTCTATGGCAGCAAACTTTTTTAACGCTCGTACGAGTTCTGCGGTTCTACGGCAAGTACTTGTATTGGCTTGAATAGGCTCTAAAGATACCGCCTGTAAAATAGAAACTATCACAGGACGACACCAGTGGACGACACCTATAAGAACAATTTCATATTGGTATTGTAAAAACTGCGTGGTAACTGCAATTTTTGCATGTTTTGACTATTTGTCAATATTTATTTTGTGGTCGCGTTGAGAGCCCCTGACAGGCAAAATGAACACCAGCACGTATTACTTGTGACCTCCGTGATCTCGCGCGGCCACAGGGGCGGAATCACCGAGGCCACCGCTTCGCGCAACTTGCTGGAACCGCGCTCCGGTTCGGTTGTTTTTTGCCTTCCGTTTAAGATCGCTGGGTTTAGATAGGACCTGCCGACTTCACTTTAAGCGTGGTTTTAAGGTGACTATGAGTAGGCTCCGGTAGTACACTCTAGCTCCGGGGCATGCCTCGGAAAGGTAGGACTACAAAAGCGTATCGCTGAATAACGCTATCGTGCCACAAACACAAATGATGTTCATGCCCAAGAAGCGAAGCGTCAGGCCAGGCAGGACCCAAAAGTTCTTGTCCGAGAAGCTGAGCGTAAACGTCGTGAAAGGCACGACCCAGCACTTCGAGCCCTAGAAGCCGAGCGCAATCGCCAATGGCGCCTGTTTAAAATGCAGTTTCTGGATCAAGAGCAAGGATTCATTTGCGATGCTTGCGATCGATGGTTTCGAGAGGATTTAGCGGTCGTTGCAAGTGAGAAAAGTGATGAACGGCAATAACAAAGCATTTCGACTTTCCAAAGTGCATTAACTCACAACGACGGTCAAAACTTTAAATTGTGTAGTTCGTCATGTACGCCATATATCGCTGTACAATGTGCAGCTTTCACTAAGATTCTGGGTGGCAAAAAGATCGAGATGAAGCTTTCGAATGTACTGGCTTTCCGACAAATGGCGGCCTCGATGACGCCGCTGCACGCCCACAACATTGTAGCCACTCGTAGCTTTTATTTGAGCACAACCCTCCTCTTTTCTCGCTGCCCCTTTCCGTTTTAGCGGTTGCCCGAGAGAGCTCTCCGGCTGCCGGTGTTGGGGGGTATGATAGCTACCTTACGTTTTTGTTTCCATCACGTCGATGCTTGGAGACAGCACATATTCATGATTAATTTGGCTTGCATGCGCAACCAGCCCCGTTCTCTACGTAATTCTGCGGTGAAACAGCGATCGAACGCTTCGGCGATGTAACTTACCCCCCGTGCTGCTGTTGAACATGAGGTGCCTCGTTCAGTTTGTGGCCGCAGTGGCTTTATTTGAATGAGGGAGAAATTTGAAAACGGCGCGTACTTACAGATTTCAAAGAACCCTAGTGGTCGAAATTATAACATGTATAGTCTTGCTTTGGGACTTTAAGCTTCGACTAGGTAATACATAATTGTATTATATGCGAAGCAGCTTATGGCGGAGTTCAATCCGGTGGTGGTGGTGTGCGGCGTGACCACCCTTACTGCGCATGCGCAAACCCTCTCCACACACCCCCTCTCCGAACGGTGCGCGTTGTCTGTGGAAACGCTCTTTCTTCGATGAACGCTTTACCAGCTCGCAAGGAACGAGGACGCGCCCTCGCCCGCCTAGTCAAACCGATGCAAACGCGGTGTGCACCCCCCGTGCTGCTTCGCATCGCCTCATGGTCCCCTTTAGCGGGAGATGGTGTATTCTCATTTGGACTCATATGGCCTCCAAGGGGTTCATTCCCTTAATAAGGCGAATCAGTCTATACAATAAGTGTTCGGCTACATCATGGTGTCTACCAACCGGGAAAAGGGAATTTGGAAAAACGTGGCCAGCTCACGCGTAAGCTGACGGACGGCTGTCTGCGCGACCTTCATGGAAACAATCATGATTTTTAGGCTTGCGCGAATGTTCGAACGAATATAACAACATTCTATTTTTATTCAACGCGAATGTAAAATTTCCGAAATTTCGATGTAGTATCCGAAACGAACGAAAAACGCATTTTTCCTCGTATATGCCGCCTGAAAATGTGGTTTCACTGCAAAACAGATCTGACATGCCGTGAAGCAAGCTTTGCAGGCGGAATCCGCACTGCCGTGCAGCCACACTTTATTGTGAACTATGCATGACATTTCCTGAAATTTTAGAATAAATTATACAGCTTGTATATAGGAAATCCTAATTCTTACCGTATTTTAGCGCTTATAACTTTCACCCTCCTTCTATTCAAATCCTTCTAGTTCTTCGATATTGCTTTGAAATTATTCGGTACTAATTGCCACTCGCTGCAACTTTGCTTAGAACCAAAAGTGATATTCGCACAAGTTCGGTTATCTTATTTCCTTTTGTGTGTTGCTAGCCCTTGAAAGGAGTACATTTTGTTCATTAATAGAGCAGCTAGCTTATATGTTGTTATGTATAGCTTGTTACACAACTATATAGAAGGGAGCGCTTTCTCTAGCTGCACATAGAGCACCTAACATATGTTTAAAATGCTTTGGTTTGCTGAGAACCTGCGGTATACTGTAAAATGAATATCTGGGTGGCTCTGTGTGCTGGAAGCGCACAAATGTTTCATTTATTTATTTATTTATTTATTTATTTATTTATTTATTTATTTATTTATTTATTTATTTATTTGCGAAGGACGAACTTGAACGTAAGCTATTCTCGTAACGCCTGAGCCCTGGCTCTGCTGCACGGAACTAGTGAAACAGAGTGTACAAATATTAGCATTCATCATCATCAACGGCATGTCTTATGTCCACTGCAGGACGAAGTCCTCTCCGCAGTGCTTTCCATCCTTTTCTGTCTTGAGCGAGCTGAGGCCATTTGATGTCTGCGAATTTCTTAATTTCGTCACCGCATCTCACTCTGTCGCCCACGGCTATACGCTTCCCTTCTCTTGGTCTAAATGTCCATTGGTTATCTAGTTTTCTCATTACGTGGCCTGCCCGTGTCCTTCTTTACAGCGTTTTCATCTACGTCGTCGTCCTCGGCTAACTGTGGAGTTGTCACGCGGAAAGGAAAAGCGAACACGCTCGTGGCCTTGACTCGCTACCCATGACCTTGACCTAGGCCCACTGCTGCGCATGACAGCGATAGCGATAGTGACAATCTACATGATAGTGAGAGGGAAGAAAAAGAAAGAAAAGAAAGGAAATGGAACATGATAAAACGAGAGAAGATGACCTATGAGAGGAGGAGGAGATACAGAAAGAGACATAGAGAAGATATTGGAATGAGTGAAAGTGATAATTACCTTGGTGTAGACAACATAAATACTTGATTTTCCGGAAGAAGATGATGTTTTGCTTCCTTGCGTCTATGCGCCTTGTATAGTGCAGGAACAGTTGGGCGTGGCTTAATTGCTGAATATTCGCTTCATCTCTGCTTATCTTTGCAATGCTAGCTGAGCCCCCAGGCTACGCTGCTTATTGGTGTTTGCAATAGCAGGGCCACGTCCGATTTCTTTTTCTTAACGTTGATTTTGCATTGAAAAGAAAAAAAAACAAATGTTACATGTAGCTTCCGGATACATATTGCTTTTCACGCTACGATCAGCGGTGGATGCGCTGCGTCCGGACTGGCGGGAGCTGAGCGAGGAACTGATGCGCAGGGCAGTCGTATATACGTGTACTCTACCGACTGTGTCCGCGCCGAGTCTGGCGACATCGTCTTATCTGGGGTCGAGAAAACGATAGTATTTTCATACATCGAGCTTTTGTTGTTCAAGTCGCAGTGCCTAACGCGTACATAAAATGATCGCTCGACCGATTGTTTGAATTGGAAGGGGTTTTATTGGCGTCCAGTAGCAGCGGTCGGGCGCGTCCACTGAGTAGCAGCGTTCACTAGCAGGGGTCCGCCTCGGCACCAACAGCTCGCGCTCTAGGCTCGCACCTCTTGCCTAGGCAGCATCCCACTATATTCCGTGGGTTCGTTCCTCCCCACTACAGAATGATTAAACTACTGGATTGATTGCCAAAGCAGACAAACGCTTTCGATTGCTCAATCCCTGCGAGCTGGGCACACTTGATGTCACTCTGTGTCCTCTCTTACATGCATGCATACATGTTCCATTCGCTTGAAGACGGACCAGAACACCAAGAGCGCGAAACGCTGCGTGCATTGTCGAACGCAATACTTAGTACATGTGTGTATAGCCGTACAGTTAAGTCGACCAAGTAAACAGTACTCATCCACAATCGTTCACTAATTATAATCTCTGCTTGTGGCTCACTTCGGTTCAGTCTCTCCAAATCCTGTTCAGCTTGGCTCACATGGAACTCAAACCCACGGAACGGTCCCGACCTTTGTTTGACAGTGTTTCTATCCTTGTTCGTTCGCAGTTCGTACACAACTGCGTGCTAACTTTATTTTCTCCACATCTTAATTGCGCGACTAATTAATAGGCCGAGATCTTCGGCGAGATCAGTGAAGTCGTGCTGGGCACCAACGAACGGAAACGACGGTCTTCAAGTTGGGCGGTAAGCGGATGGCACATACGAGCAAGTTTCTGTCTCTCTTTTCGAGCTGTAGCTGTCGGCTTGACCGTGCGAAATGTGATTCTCGCGTATTTTGGTTTACACTGTGCCGCAAGCACGGCAATAGATGTTCTGACGGCGGACCTCATCTATCGTCGCCTGGCGTGAACCTTTAGAAGCTGTACGAGAGCGGGAAATAATACATAGCACATTTCTTCTCCGCCTGCATTTCACGCACAGTAACCCCGTTAAGAGCTTCAGAATTAACTGACAACTCCATTAGCTAAACCGGAGTCCGTGTCTGGATAAACCTATGGAGAGCATGAGCCTCACCTCTCCATCGATATGGAAATTGATGCACAATAATCTATGCGCTGAAATCTTCATTTATCTGGACATCTATATCCGAACCTTGCGTTATGTTTTCTTTTTGTGTCTCGAGCTGTACCATCATTTCTCTCTCTCTCTCGTTTCGCGATATCCCCCTGATCTGGCTTGCTTTCTGCTATTTGTATTTCAACGCAGGAGCCAGAAACGCACGCAACTATAAACACAAATTTTGCCGTTCCGTTTCAAACTGGCATCTCATGTGTGTACTACGCCACATGCACTGTGCAACCCCCCCCCCCCCCCCCCATGTCTTTTTTTTTTTTTTAATCGTAGCTCGCACATTAGTGACGCTAGTAGTCCGGTCTGTATCAGCTGACGTCATTCGGTAATCAGTCAACTATACGTAGTCAAAAGAACGCGACGTCGCTAAAAGCCGGCAGCGCCCGAGTAAACGCAGTGGCTTGCGTCGCGTCGTCGTTGGCACCGTTCGCTGTACGCTGAGCGCGACCTTCACGCACGCCGTCGCCGTAACCCCGGCAACGCTACCAGCGCTCTCCCTCCCTTTCATCTGTTTCCCTCTCTCGCGCTGAGAAACGATAACAGCCAGCCAGCCAAGCCGCCTAGCAGCGTTTGACTGTGAATTGCCGCGATTGTCTCCGAGTGGGAGCACGAAAGCCCCGGCTGCCTTGCCGTCATGTTTCCCTGCGCTTACTTCGCTGCCAACCAGGTGAAGCAATGCCTGGAAAAGAACATCCCAGAACTGGTGCGACTTCTGGAAGATGGATTCCGTAGCCTCGCTGTGGGATCCCAGGGTGGAATCTTCCAGCCGCAGAGACACATCGTGCCCGCCAAGGGTCACAATGGGTGCGTCGGATAATCTGTCTTTGCACGTTTTCTGTGATGTAATAACAGTAATAACAGTGGCTGAATGAGGCATCAGGGCCCAGTGGGGGGTACACTGGGGTGAAGAAGGGACGACAGCTGCAAGCAGACGACAGCTGCAGCTCAGCAGGGCCCGTTTATGCATCGTCTGCTGTTGCCCAATTCTTAAGCGCGATTTATTTCTTCGCTTAAATGGTACCACGTGTATAGGTTGTCCCGTTTAAACGCGTTTCGCAGGACTTTCCTTCAGTGCATGTATAAGAAGATCCATCTACGGTACTTGTCATTTTTAAGTTTGATCTACAACATTCGTTGACAATTTCTCGCTGAAGCGAATAATTAAGGGGACAGATAATTAGTTTATACTAATTAATTGTCTTTGCAAAACGAAAGACAATGGGCCTTACACCACGGCACTTGATCCTCAACACCTTTGAGTTTGTTGCAACTCACTAGCGCGCTCCGTCAGTTTTAAAAATGACTTGGTTACATTTTTAACTGGGACACTCTACGCTTACGGTTCCAAAAACACTTTCCCGTAACGCAGTGGCCTGCCTGAAACGATATATGAACCATGCACACACTTATCTTCTATGGAATTAACTCCATAAATTTGCATGTACGGGACGCTTCTCTAGAAACGGCGTTCCTGTAGCATCGAATAATTATTCAAAGGATGTCGCATCGAGTGTATATCTGCCGCTGTAAACGATTTTTATTTTTTCGCGACTAATTGTTGAACAGTCCCTACTGATTGACGAGGGACCGGTGCGACATTAACGGGCGCCGTTTTCTAGCCGTGTGCTACCAACTAATGGACTGGAACAATATCAAATCCTTGTGAACGTAATTCTGCACCCCATCCGACAATCGCCTTTTAAAAATATTGTCCAGCGGGACTTGCTCTGTCACAGTGGACTTATCGATTTCTGGGGTTCTAAGCCCCAAAACCACGCTATGATTATGGGAGACGCCACAGTGGAGTGCTTTGGAGATTTCGACCACCTGGAGTGGTCGCACAGTACATGGACCTCATCATTTCGCCCCCATCGAAATGCAACCGCCGCGGCCGGGATTCGATCCCGCGACCTTTGGATTAGCAGCCGAGTGCCACCATTAAACCACCGTGTATGTATGTATGTATGTATGTATGTATGTATGTATGTATGTATGTATGTATGTATGTATGTATGTATGTATGTATGTACACGTTTTCAACTGCTCCTTTCTGAGCGCGACGACACACACGCCAGCAGCGCGGGCCCCTGAAGTGCTGTGCACATAAAATGTGCGGCAGAATGCGCTTTTGCCGTGCTGATTTTGTTACGCTCCTGCCTGCTACTTCCGGAAGTCTTTTTCACGGCTGCCACGCCACGTGCACTTTTCTCGGTACTTTTAATGCGAAACTGTGTGAGTGAGGTCTCTGCCGCCCTGACCACGATTAACGACAGGATGTTTTTACGACAGGATGATTTACGACAGTCCCTTGCTTTGCACGGGCGCGAGGCCGTGTCATCGTCGTAACGAACAGCACTTCGCAGCTGAGCTTAACAATTAAATCGGTTTCCTTCAGCACATTTCCACGCAGTTCACTTAGTACACGCGCACATTTTTTTCTTTTTCAGCACTGCAGGGTCGTGCGAAATTCACGAGGATTCTGTATCACATCCGAGTAATCTTCGCGAAGTTAACAGATCATGTATCAGTTCTTGTTTAATGCGATGCGTCCTATGAGCTTACAGATATTCATCTTATAAAAGAAATGAGGTCGAGTTAAGAAAAGAAAAAGACATCTGTGTTACTCTGATCTAAGGGAAGATAGGATAAAGACAGATATGATGAACGATGATGAGCACATTGGAGGCTGTATGCGGCGTGAATGATTATACGCTCGTGTAAGTTCGTGTAAGGAGCGAGTTCACAGCCTTGAACCTAAGCCTATGCGCGGGGACAAAGCTGCACCTGCGGAGATAGCTTTGCCCCACGGCTTACCCTGTGAGCGCGGTGCGAGACGCGACGCTCCTCCATCGGGTTAGTTGACTCACCGGCAAGGCGCAGAGGAGGCACCACCAAGGCTCTTCAGCGAACGAGGGCTTTATTGACCCACGATGCAACACAGTGCGACAGTAACGGCTTGCGGGCAAAAGGGGCTCACCGCAGTGACGATCGAGTACGCGTGCCCGTAGCGCTTACGGCTAACCAAAGGTGCCCGTGGACAAGAGTCCAACAAGCGCACGAACGAGATGCAGCGTGCCAGAGGCATCGTGCTTTACGCGAAGCCTCTGGCACGCTGGCATTCATTCATTCATTCATTCATTCATTCATTCATTCATTCATTCACGCATGTGCATGCTGACTTAACAGGTCCACATTCACTACAATCCTTGATTGATTTGATTGATTTGTGGGGTTTAACGTCCCAAAACCAGTTCTGATTATGAGAGACGCCGTAGTGGAGGGCTCCGGAAATTTCGACCACCTGGGGTTCTTTAACGTGCACTGACATCGCACAGCACACGGGCCTCAACATTCACTACAATCCTGATTGCCCCAAAAGCTGGTAGTCTTCGTTTCGTATATTATGTCATGCATTGCTATCGCATTCATTGCTTCGCCCTTCTGGCGAAACTGGTCTTTTATTTTTTAGGGGCGAAGCTCCTTAAAGCGGCACCCGTTTGTCCCTCGTCGTAGTCGTAGTGCGTAACCAGTCTTACGCTTTGACCTCCAAGGTGGTGCCGGTGGGAGATTTCTCCTGTGCGTTGTTGAACAATAAAAAAAATTCGCAGCGTGCGCGTTAACTAAAAGCCGAATTCTTCTGTCTCTCATTCCCCATTAGCAGCCATTGGCATGTTCCAGTAGGAAACGTTAGTAGAAGTAGAAGTGTTAAAAGCCGACTTCTGCTGTCTCTCATTCCCAGTAGCAGCCATTGTTTACCTCCAAGGTAGTGCCTGGTGAGATTTCTCCTGTGCGTGATTAAACAATAAAAATATTGTTCAAAACGCCGTTGATTGATGAAATAAACCAACGAAAGACGCCAGATGTTTTCTAAAAGCAAAACGAAAAGACGCCAGATGTTTCTAAAGCAAAACGGAAAGACGCCAGCTGCTTAACGAAAGACGCCAGATGTTTCTAAAGCAAAACGAAAAGACGCCAGCTGCTTAACGAAAGACGCCAGGTAAAGCAATGGTTTTCATCTGCAACCAGTGCAAGAACCACTTAGCTTACCACAAAGCGGTCATAATCAAAGGACAACGGAAACCAGCAATAAAAGTTTGATAAAACATTTAATCAAATCGTTTCACGTCATTTCTATCGGGCGAATTAACGGAAGAAATTTCACGGTTTAACCGATGATTACTTCCAGGAGCTTCGCCCAATCTCATCATCATTCACCTCGTGGATCTGCCGTCAATTTTTTTTTTTTTTTGGTTCCTTTAGAATGGAGTAATTGCTCTCGTGGTATATACAGCGCGGTGTTAGTCATAGGCCCCAGGTTCGATGGAAGCCGAAACATCTAAGATGCGCCACCGCGTTGCAGCTGTGGCGTTAATTCGTGCGCCGATAGCTATATATAGGTCGCGTGTATATAGGACGTTTCGATAGCGTTTTACACGGAATAAAACCGGAAACAGCTGCATATGTGAGCTGTACAGGAGCGCAGTAACCACTGTTCTTATTTCAAACACACTACAAAGCGCGCCTCGAACCAAAAGCCGTAGACTTGGTACAGTTGTCGCGGTAGCTATCGCGGCATAGCGTTTCCAGACAGCGTGAGTGCTTTATGCTTAGTGTCATAAAGAATAATTGACGAGGTATTACGTGCCAAATCCACTCTATGACCATGAGGCACGGCTCGTACTGAAGGGCTCTGGATCAGTTTTGACCATATCTTTAGCGTGCGCCCAAACCTAAGCACACGGGTGTTTCCCGCATTTCGAGCCGATCAAAATGCGACCGGCGTGGCCGGGATTCGATCCCAATACCCCGAACTTAGCAACCCAGCACCCTAGCCGCTGAGCTATATACCACAGCGGGTCAGAGTCACAAAGGAAGATCACTGACGGCTATGGTGAGAGGTACACGAGCAACCTCTTGAAGAGGCCATTCGTGATCGTCGGAGAGCCCGATTCATTCATTCATTCATTCATTCATTCATTCATTCATTCATTCATTCATTCATTCATTCAAACTGCAATCACCAAACGGTGATTTTAGCAGGGTGGTATCATGAAGTTAATGTTGAAAAAAAAAAAAAAGGCGAGTATAAGGACATATACACAGTTTATACAATGTATAAGACAGATACAAACTCTTACGAGCAAGAAAGAAAAAGATTACAATTATACAAGCAAGCTAAGTGGTATGTATTAGAACTCAACTGGTAAGCGCGCCTTCTAATGCTGATTAAAACAATGCCAATGAGGATTTTGAAACAATTGCATCAGTTAGTTTGTTCCCATCGACTATGGTGCGAGGAAAGAATGAATACTTAAAGCAATTATCGCGCGTGAATAAGGGGGTTATAGTGAGGTCATATACCTCTCCCTAGCAGAGTAGCCAGAAGAAGAAGAATGATCGGCTATATTGACTTCGTATAGGCCGTTAAGTACTTGATACCTTGCGCAAGTGTATCTAAATGATGCTTAGTACGCAGTATGTGCGAGAAGGTCAGTGGAGAAGTGAGGTCATTGGCGTTTCAGGGACGCAATAATATATGAAGACTACGAAGTTGAAGAAGAGCGGAGGGTTCGACCTCGCATGTGGCTCACTGGTCTGCACTAGATAAGCGAAAGCGTCGCAGAAGAGCACGGGAAATTACAATATAGCCTCGAGTGCTGAGGGGTGCTCCACGCAAGTAATTATTCAACTCGCAAAGTGTGTATGCGCAGGTGGTCGCGCGACTTGTCGGACCCGAAAACAGCTCACTATGCCCAGGGGCATGACAGCCTTTCAGGCTCGTAACATTAAAAGCCCACGAAGTATGCCTTTTATATACGTTATGCAGCCAGCTTTTTCGAATTATTAGAGAAGGTAACAGTCTACCCGTGTTTCCCGTTTTGGCTGTTGTCCTACACACACAAAAATGAGAGTAGACTACTGCAGTGTCAGATTGGTACCTGTTGATCCTAAACCGAATGCGCCTCACCGGTGCTTTTTGTCGTCAAAATGTAAATGCAACTGGCGTAAGTTTTCACAAAAGCTGACAGCAACGATGTTACTAAACCACCTCCATGTACTTGTGCATGTGTATGGGTGAATAAGCGGCGTGAATGTTTGACGTAATCAATTCCAATTCGATTAATATAGCAATGAATGGCGAGCGATGCAAACTGAAGTGTACAGTGTATGAGCTATGATGAGGTAAGGCAGGGTACAAATTTGCACACAAACATGCGCACGCATTACCATATGTATCATTTCTTTTTCTTATTCGGAACGTTCTCCTTTGCGCATAAAATTAACATAATTTTCAAGAACGTGTCGCACGTACGCAAGCAAGTTATTTTCATGCGTGAAGTCTAAGAGCAATTCAAATATATTAAAAAAAAAATTGACGGCAGATCCACGAGGTGAATGATGATGAGACTGGGCGAAGCTCCTGGAAGTAATCATCGGTTAAACCGTGAAATTTCTTCCGTTAATTCGCCCGATAAAAATGACGTGAAACGATTGATTAAATGTTTTATCAAACCTTTATTGCTGGTTTCCGTTGTCCTTTCATTATGACCGCTTTGTGGTCGGTGAAATGTAAGCTAAGTGGTTCTTGCACTGGTTGCAGATGAAAACCATTGCTTTACCTGGCGTCTTTCGTTAAGCAGCTGGCGTCTTTTCGTTTTGCTTTAGAAACATCTGGCGTCTTTCGTTAAGCAGCTGGCGTCTTTCCGTTTTGCTTTAGAACATCTGGCGTCTTTTCGTTTTGCTTTTAGAAAACATCTGGCGTCTTTCGTTGGTTTATTTCATCAATCAACGGCGTTTTGAACAAAATTTTTATTGTTTAATCACGCACAGGAGAAATCTCACCAGGCACTACCTTGGAGGTAAACAATGGCTGCTACTGGGAATGAGAGACAGCAGAAGTCGGCTTTTAACACTTCTACTTCTACTAACGTTTCCTACTGGAACATGCCAATGGCTGCTAATGGGGAATGAGAGACAGAAGAATTCGGCTTTTAGTTAATGCGCACGCTGCGAATTTTTTTTATTGTTCAACAACGCACAGGAGAAATCTCCCACCGGCACCACCTTGGAGGTCAAAGCGTAAGACTGGTTACGCACTACGACTACGACTACGAGGGACGAACGGGTGCCGCTTTAAGGAGCTTCGCCCCATTCAGGTCATGCGCACAATTTGCCGAAGCAGCAAAGCGTCCGTCTGGTGCGACCGTTGCGTTCGCCTATACACGCACAAAAAGCTAACGCAAGCAAAAATGAGAAAGGCCGTATCGTGACGAATAACACCGCGCATCTAAGCCAGTGATAAATTAAAAAAAAGAAAAAGAACTTTTGCAGCTTTCTTGCTTTTGTCTGGCATGCACGCGTCCAATTATTTATGCGCGATGCATCGGAAATGGGTGGCAATCCGTAAGTGTGCGGAAAAGGGCGTGTACATTGCTGAATACATTGAACCTTAATACAAATGAGGACACATTCGGCGGCTGCATTTCGATGGAGGCGAAATGTTGAGGCCCGTGTGCTGTGCGATGTCAGTGCAGGTTAAAGAACCCTATGTGGTCAAAATTTCCGGAGCCCTCCACTACGGCGTCTCTCATAATCAGAGCTGGTCTTGGGGCGTTAAACCCCACATAACAACAAATGAGGACACGCTGCCGGGTGAAATAGTGCTTACTTTTAAATCGCGGTACTTTACGTGCAAGCCAATGCAACTATAATACTATGAGGCGCACCCTAGCGGGGGACGCCATTTTGATAGGGACGACGCTAAAGTGAAAAATGCTTTTTTCTGGATTTAGTAAGTTACCTTTTCACGTTACCAGACGCACCAGTCTTGCTAGAAGAAGCCGCCTGGTAAATTGCAGAGGGTGACGCCGCCGCAAAGGGTGATGACGATACAGGTTATGACGTCACCCTGAGGTTCCCGAACTGATGTGACGCAGGGTTCTCCCAGGAAATTTCTGAGTGGTGTACATTTCGCTAGCGCAGTGTGGGGGGTGGCTCTTGAGATGGTACCGTGTATATGTGGTGTAAAATCGACGCATGTACAGAAATTGCTTACTTTACGAGTATTTCTGGTTGTGTCCACTTCTGGCAGTAATTATGTGCGTATTCTTTTATGTATGTATTCTTTTTCTAGTTCTTGAGGCGAGCATTTCAAATGTCAAAGGAGTAGGTTGGAGCGGTGGGCTGTGAACCAGAGCAGTGGGCGGCTAACATGGAGAGGCAGCGGCATTCCCACCGCCGCCCACCGTGGGGAGAACTCTGCTGTGACGTCATAGATTTTGGCGGCGTATACTAATGCCTACATATTTGTCTGTCGGTAAAAAAAAGAGTTATATACATCGTGTTAAAAAGAAGCTGCAGATACCCGACAGCGTGTTTCGGGGAATTTTATTGAGCCAAATGTGACGAGAAAACGAGAAAGAAAGGCGACGTCACGGTCGGAGCGAAGTTTAAGAATGAAACTTTGACCTTCATTTCTCTTGTGACAGTAAACAGTATGGTGAAATTAACGGTAATATTCTTCTCGAAGAATAATTTCTGTCTAAAGCGATGTAGTGTTCCTCTTTATCGTCCCCTCGACTTTCACTGAAATGTAAATGCGTAGCCGTTTCTGTATTTCACCCCCCTCGATGTACGGCCGCCATGGCTGAACACCAAACCCGCTACATGGTGTAGTAAAACACGTTCTTGGCCTAGTGTGTACGGCATATTTGAAACAAAAATGTTGCGCGATGACACATATTCACAAACCCCCATCCATGTATGGGCGCCATGGCTGAACACCAAACCCGGTACATGGTGTAGTAAAACACGTTCTTGGCCTAGTGTGTACGGCATATGTGAAACAAAAATGTTGCGCGAAGAAACATATTCACAAGGGAGAGTACAGGGACAAGCGCAAGTACTCACCCTTGTGAATGTGTGTCTTCGCGCAACCTTTATGTATCAAATACGCCGCTACATGGTGCTTTGCAGTACAAAACTGGGACCACCAAGGCGCGTAGACCTTATTCTTACGTATAAGGCATGTTGTAGTCATGTTGTAGGCATGTTGTAGTGATCCTGATCACATGCACTACTACAGAAAAGACAGATCAAATATGCAAGAAGCAAAGTGTGCCTGTGACTTCATATTTGTTTGCCTTCTCTGAATTTTTGCTCTATACGTGTCTATTTTAAACTACAAAACTATGAGAGCCAATGTGAGCGGTCGCTTTACAACTACACTTCGTCATCTCACCATTCCTTTCATCGCCGCAGCGAGCTGCTGTCTATGCCGGCTTACGTCGCGTCCAGGCAAGCGCTGGCTACAAAGGTAATCACTAACTACCCCAACAACAGGTCGCCCCTACCAAGCATCCAAGGCGTCGTGCTCCTCTTCCACGCTGGCACTGGGGCGCTCAAGTGCGTAAGTTACCCCCACGTTTGCATATAATCTGCAGGAATAAAGTCACTGTGGTGACCAAACGTGCTTTGCGATCGACGGTTATTTGAGCCGATTTCACTATGCACGCTGCCGCAAAGCATGCTGGTATAGGGCTGAAGTGCAGCTGTCGTAGGAACTGTACTGTCATGACTCGGGGTCGAAGGTCAAGGAGGTGAGGATGACATTCTGCAATATGTTCCCGACATAAGTTGAGCAGAAAGCACTTCCCTAATTCCTCCCTGACATCGGCAGGAAATGCGCACTTTCAGCATTCCTCCCAGTGTTGCGTAGAAGCCACGTACAACGGGAAGGCGTCGAGGATTTAACAGCCTGGCCAGCGACGCGCAGTTGTGTATCGTTAGGGCACTGACAGCAGTTACAGAAATAATGTATGTGCGCAGTACCCATTGTCATCGATACGGCCACAACACCTCCGTGGAACCGCATACAGCTCACGGATAACAAGCCACTTGGCCGTCTTCATCGCCCGATTCCTCGCCAGGCGACGGCGATGGTCTCCCGTCTTACCGACAACACACCGGATATCCTTGTAGGATATGTCGATGCCAGCATCACCAATGGCATGGTTCACATCGCACTGGTGTGTCCAAAAATACCACAAGCAGGACAGACATGCACGTATGCAGCTGACCCTGAACCACCGGCATATCTCGCTGAACTTGCAGCTATACAGGACGCACCGAGGCGTTTTGTTGAAGCGGAGCGCTACTCCAAGCTTGTTCTTCGCACCGATTCTACGGAAGCAATTCGCGACATCCGTCGTGTGGCCCGATCGACGGCGTTTTCAGATGCCATACATCGGCTGGCAAGAAACATCGGCACAACGATACGCATCGGATGGGTTCCAAGAGCGGCATTGTCTGGTCAGCTAGAGGCGGATTCTGCCAGTCGCTCGCCTGCCATAATTTACCCGCTGCCGCAATTCCCCGAAGATAACTGCGGAAAACTGCTACGCCAAAAGGAATGTCTCCGACGCACCACACGAGCACTTATACCACCGTGTGGTTCTGACCTCCCTGGTGGGCTTACTCGCTTAGAGGAGGTGGCGCTTCGGAGACTTCGAGTCGGGGTTGCTCTTACGCCGGCAGTGACCGCCCACTGGCCGCAACACTGCCGCGCAGCGTATTGAACCACATGCCCCTTTTGTGACGCTCCTATAAATGCAGTGGACTTGACACACTTGCTCTGGTCGTGCGCGGGCCTGGAGCGAGTACGCCTTCGTCATCTGAGAGCAACCGGTCCCGGTCGCCCTCCGGACTTACAAGGGTGGATAAATGGACCATTCCACCGATCCTTGTTAAATTTTATGCATGAGTGCAACTTGTTTGTTTATGTGTGATGAGGCTCTCGTGTTACTCTGTACATTTTATGCCAAAGGGCAGTCTTTCGAATAAAAAAAAAGTATCCAATCGCAGCTCAACAGGTATATTACTGTAGACAATAAAGTCTCAACACAAACATCATAATGCACTTATAGTATTTCGATTCTTGCGAGCAAGAATCACCGTGCTTGGACTCCGAAAGCGATTAATAAATTGGTTTCGCTTGGAGACCTACGCGGCACGTGAGTTGCGTGATATATTTGTAACTCCACTGCGCGAGATCAAGCTGCAGAACTCTTTTTCCTTCGGGTGAATTTGCAGTAATAAAGATCACTATATTTAAATTGCGCGGTCGTCCACGCTATTCTCTATTCACCATTAGTACAGGAGGAGGTCCCGAGGTTACAAAATTGTCATGGAGACCTCCTGTTAGTAATTTGACAACATCAGTATGATTGTAAATTATGGCGTCAGAGCAGTTACATAACAGATAAAACAGAAGTAAGCGAACAATAAATCAGAACATATAAGAAATAGAAGCAATGAAATAAAGCAACAAAACAAGGAAAGTGCTTACACTGTATGAAAAGTAATTTTTAAGCAAGTAATAAAAGCTATTTTCTTTATTTTATTTATACAGTACTGCTAGCCTCTAGATGAGGCTGTAAGCAGGAGTGGGTAGAAACTAGCACAAAACGAAGATTACACATCAAGAAACAGCAATCGTGTCACGTGAATAAAAATGATAAAATAAAAAAACGAAGCTTGTTAATAACGCGACATAAAAACATGAATTTTATGAATGAATATGCGTTGTAGCAGATAACTGAAGAATACATGCTTGAAAATATGACATGGGCAATATAAAGCTAAAATTTCTAGAAAGGAATTCGAGTAACAAAGGGGGAAGAAAAAGAAATAACAGTTTAACACAACTGCAAGACAATGAATATGAGTGATATTTTACGAAATATAGAATTAAAGAAAACAGAAATCAAGTGGTTTACGTTATGTAATCACAACGATGAGTCTGTGGCCAGTAGGGTGGTTAGTAAGTATTTTTTTTACGTCTCTTTTAAATATTACTGTTGTGCTACAGGATTTAATATCGAGAGGGCAACGCATTCCAGTACTTGATCGCGGTGAAATAAGCAGTAAGTTTTCCATAATTGGTGTTTATTCGGGGGAGTAAAATGTTAGATGCAAATCTCGTATTGTTGTTGTTAGTAAGAGCAGGTGCATGAGATGTATGTAGAATGATTTATGATTGAGTTTGCGCTATACCAGTAAGATCAATTTAAGGTGAACCATGTAACGTAACGGTAGTATGCCTAATGAAGTGTAGTTCAATAGAGAATGTGACCTGTAGCTAGGAAAACTCATGATCCGCAAGGCCTGATTCTGTAAATGCTGAAGGTGTGTTATATGCGTGGAATATGTGTTTCCCCAGACAGAGATGCAATATTGCAGGTGGCAATATAGGTGACAATCTTCCGACGCGCTTGACACACAACTCAATTTCATCTCTAAGTCATATTGCTTGACGTCGTCGCTAGCACATGCGTTATTTTTCATTGGTAAAAATGAATTAAATTGTGTTCAAGGGGATCATAGACTCAAAATAGCAGGTTTCAAGAAATTTCATTAAGCCACTGCGGAAAAATGCGAAAGAAAAAGAAAAAAAAAAAGGGGGGGGGGGAACTAAAGTTCGTGACGTCAAACTGACATTGAGGCGCTGAAGTTGCGACACGAAATTCAAAAATGACACTCTCAACTTTATTTTAGCATTTTTTAGCGAACCTATCATGGCGGAATTACCGACCATA
>JABSTT010003433.1:0-27772 GCA_013339685.2 Hyalomma asiaticum | reverse complement strand
GGCTGAAACTATGTGATGGATGATGTAGTAGTGTCGCGCATACAGTTTCCTATTAAAATACTAGAAGGAAATGTGGCGTTAGCGTCGGCGGGACTTTCAAACAAGGCGGATTGTCCAGCATGGGAATGATGGGTATGACATGGATTTGCTAATGTCTTCGTTCTTCGGCTTTATATGGCTTTGCGTCTTCACAAAAAAGGGGTCGTGTAAGACAAAATATTGCTCTAAATCCGAAGATTGTGAAATAGCTATGTGCTTGCGCAGGTACTAGTCGCTTTTCGCGGTTAAAAAACACTGAATGCTGAGAAATTTTAGCAATATTGTGCAATATGGCAATGTTGCCTCCCCTGGTTGTGCCCAATGTAGCAGCGTTCAGGAAGGTTTAAGTTGCAGGTATTGTTGTGTTCGGACTTAAAATAAAGATATATGCTTTTGTAATTGACGTGCTAGCGTTTTCAAGTACGTAAAAGCTAGGTACGTCTTCTAAATAGAACAATCGGGCTTTGGTTTGCTTCTGTGCCAGTGCTTCACTGCATTTTTCCAAACTGTATGGGTCAAGGCGTTGCGCGAGGCCGTAGGAGATGCGCAGTACCGCCCATCATATGGTGGTTGTTTTGTACGAAAACGCCATGTTAAATGATCAACCGTGCAGTTAAACTCTGTCGGAAACTGCGCATGAGCTTTGATCTGAGCTTACTTTTTGAGCGTCGTCCGCAGGCGCGTCTGCCCATCGCCCACTGGGCGTCTATTACGCACGATAACTGTGCGCCTGCTTGGCGCGTTCGGTCTGCGTTGAATTAATCAGACAGCGGAATTGAAATGCTGTAGTGGAAGATATAGGAACAGGTTGTCACAAGGGATGTATGTCAGCCGTGAAAGCGACCCTAAGCTTACAGACTATGTCGCATCTGATACACAAGAAAAAAAAAAACAGCAAAACGGCATCATTAAGGATCGCAAGACGCAGCAGTAATATTCTTAAAGTTGGGTAAAGTGCCACTGCGAAATAATGTGTGTTCATCAATCAAAAAACACAAAACGAAACAGACTGCATAGCACCTCATCATTGCAAACGACTTTAGTACACGCTGATGATCTCTAGCAGTAAAGCGTACACTACAGCCGCTGCCTTCGTCGCGTAACGAAAAAGTGCAGTAATATCACTCGCGTCGCTGAAGCTAAAAAACAGGAATAAACAAATGCATCGGAAAGTTTGAAGACGCGGGCGCGAAGAATAGGCTAATCCCATGCTAATCCATGTCATACCCATCATTCCCATGGCAGCTTCACGATTGCAGCGCCAGATTTCCCTCTAGTATTTTAGTAGGAAACGCTATGGTGCAGCGTGCGCTTCATCAAGTGGGAGTGACTATCAAGATGTCGCCCCGTGCTATTTCCAAGTGATTACTTCGGCAGGCCATGAAGACACAGTATAGTGCGATCTCGAGCAAAACCACATTACAGTTGCTGCAGAAAAGCCTCTGTCACGGGTCTTTGTTGGAAGCAGTATCAGTCACCGCGAACGGGTGGCAAAACTGTTTGAGTAGCTGCGCCATCTTTCGGAATAGAAGGAAAGGCGAAACATTGGCGCGAAGTTCGCTGCATTCAATAATAGCCTGTGCTCTTTCTTTGATTGATTTCTGGGGTTTTACGTCCCAAAACCACGATCTGATTATGAGGGACGCTGTAGTGGAGGGGTCCGGAAAATTCGACCGCCTGGGGTTCTTGAACGTGCGCTGCATTGCACAGTACACGGACCTCCACATTTGGACTCCGTCAAAATGCAACCGTAGCGGCAGATTCATAATATGGGTGTTTGTTGCATGCAAGAGCACTTTTCATGTGTGTAACTCGTAGAAAGGGGATATGATCTCCTCGCAATACATCCATGTAATTAAAAAATGAGACTAGGTATGGGCTCGGACTTACGACAGTTTCCTTCGGACCACCACGAAACAAGTTTAATCCCACTTCGGCAAGAAAATTTTTGTAGTTCGATTGTTTATGCTCATTTTTGTGACCACCACCACCACCACCACCACCACCACTACTACTACTATTACTACTACTACTAGTACTGCTACTACTACAGCAATAAATATGCTGCTGCCTCTCATATGATGACGCAGGAGGGGGAGACAAAGGCAGCTTCGCTGTAGTGAAATCAACGGCCCATCTGCTCCGCGAGAATGGTGGGACAGTGGTGCAGGCATTCATTTGCAGGACGTTATTTCTTTAAAAAAAACATAACATTCTCATAATGCACTGGCGAGAAGTTTTCCCACAGATCAATTACAGCGGCGACAAGTTCACCTACAGAGCAATTTATTTCAGAAAAATTCTATTATAATTTTGACGCTGCTTAATTTAGGTAGATCACGCTTTATTTTCTGTTCGCAATCTTTTACAAGGCAAATCACGAGGGTATTTCACAACACAGCTTCGTGGTTGCTTTGAGGAACTTCATTTCAGTGGCTTGCAGGATACGTTTATATGCACCACAAGCATGCGTAAAATCACTATTGTCGCCGCCATACCGCCTGGGGGAGCCTGTTTAAAGTCGTACTCATTATTCACATACCTTGGTAATTAATAACAGTGCTCTCCTTAGTATATGAACTGCTTTGTCTGCACGCTAATATTTTTGAAATAAACGGTACACTAGGTTTTGAACTACGTGTGATGGACGTGTAAGACATTTAATGGTCTTGACATTTTTCATGCGAACACAAATTGTTTGCGCTGTCTTTGAGTCGTAATATGTCAGGGTTCTTGTTAGGACTGTTCACCCTGCCACGCGAAGCCCTTTGTGTTGTAAGAATGATGCTTTCACATTTGTACTTTGGCTAACGATGTAACTGACAGAAGCCCCATCTGTTTACTTTGTAAGGATTCTTTAGTCTCCTCATCTTTTGTAGTAGCAGTTCTTTGGCTCTTGCCTATACTGAACTAATTCTGTGGCATCATATCTATATGATTCACGATTTAACGCGTCCTATTGTTCTTAAATGCTGTATTTTTATTTGAGATCTTATTTTTTGAATTAGTAGACAAGCCGACTCCTTGGTGGGTGTGGAGCCATCCGCATGAGGCAGCGGTGGCACATGAAGCAGTTGTTTTGACATTGTGTGATATCATTATGATTCAGCGTGAAGTATCTTGTATCAAAGCAGCTGCGGACGATCTGATATTACGTTGCTTCTCTAAAATGCTTTTCCATTTCAACTACGTTTATCGGTTTGGTCAACCCTACCGACGACTGCGCCGGCTACGACAGCTTCGACGCGGATGACGCAGTTTCTTTCTCCGTGCTTCAAAGGCGCGACGATAATACATTTTGCCCTTGCCGCTGGAGATGTGCATTCACGTCTTCGTCGTGAGGTGTCGCGACGATACCAGCTGGTCATGACGCCAGCGGGCCGATTAATTCGGTGCACTAGCTTATAAAATCTCTCGCGTGCGTTTAGTTGCTTGACCATAGCACAACCGAAGGGCAGCGGTGGTTGAAAAGTGTCTTGGTTGAGTCGCTTGGGTGTGTAGTGGTGCGCATTTAGCAAACTTGTAATAGATTACGCACTCAGCAGGGACCCCTATTAATAGCCTGAGCGGGTGGACTTGCGCTACCGTCTCAAGGCATTATTTACAGAGCCCTCACTATCATTTCATGATTCCTTTAAACGTCAACTCTGGAGGTTTTTTCACCATGTTCTAATATCAACGACTTCCCATGGTGCTGATAGCCCTGTAACTGCTAAGGCGGTTCAGTTTGCTCAGAAACGCAACAACAATCTTAAATAAGCAACTGAAATCGTCTTCAAACCGAAACCGAAACGGGTACACTCTTCGTGGAGCGTGTGCGGTGACGTCACAACGTTCCCGTCACCAGAAATATGGAACTGGCGCCAAAGAAATACCAGTGGCGTGGTGATCCGACGATATATCGAGTTATGCCAGATTTTGTGATCTTGAGAGTGATGATTTGAGCACTGAAGTATCGCTGTTTTGCTTTAGAAGGCCCGCTAGTTCGGGTAGGCAGCATGGAGGTGATGACGTTAAAAACACAGGGTGGACCGCGTGAGAATCCGCTAAAAATTTTTAGAATTCATGTAGAGGAAAACTAAATGACCTACATCCACCTGACTTGGCATATATTATTACAGTACTGAGGAGAATGCATCATGAAAATTTTATGAAGATCAGTGGACACTGAAAAATAGCCGGAAGTGCCCTTATGGTGCGCCTGCGCAGGCGCCATAAGAAATAACCTAGAAAAATTTTGCACAGAAGGCTTACGTTAAATAGCGAATTCTGCAGTCCAAAAGAATGAGAGAATGTGGCGCAATTACAGTAGAATTGAGATGGAGTTGTTAGCGCCAAACGTGAAGTTCCCTCCTTTTATTTCAATGTCACGGAAATAATGTTGGATATGTAATTAGGAAAATTGAGAAACGCGGACTCAAACTTACACTTTCTGCACATTGAGGTTCGTCGAAAGCTCAACGCTACTTACTAATTAAGTAAACAAAGACGCTAGGTATATTTTTAAACTCGCAAGAGTTTCAAGTACTCTTTCCTTATGCCATTCTACATGCAACAGTTAGTTATTCGAGGTGGGAAGCCGGATCCGAGGAACCCCACGTCATGATTATGCTCAGCCTTCCTCATCATCGTCAGCTTTGCCATCACCAGACAAAGCACTGTCTCATGTTGCTCCCACTAATACGGTCTTCTCATAGCTGAAGTCATGCTACTTATTCCCGTAAATGCCCTGGCCTCATCGTATATTCCTCCCACAGCCATCGCGTTTTTCTACCAGGAATGCCCGTCGCTTATGTTGACTTCTCGTTAAGCTCCCGGCCCACAATACAATTTTTTTCTTTTATGTACACTAAGATTAACATTCATTAACAATATTTAACAGGTGGTTGTTTCCTGAGTTCATTCACCCTCGGCTTGTCCCTGTTAATACAACCATCCACCACGCTCGACCTTAAGCGGAACACTTCCTGAATCTTCAGGTTTCTGTCCCGTAATTATGGTCATCTGAGACACAGCGATAACATACAACTTTATCTACGAGTACGCGCCGAGTAAAATCACGTGAAAATTGCCCGAAGCTTTTCCGAAATACTGTTACGGTGTTGTATTTGCCACACCTTAAAGGGGCACTGACACCAAAATTTCGTTGCTAAGATAGCCTGCGGGATCGATTTTCGTGGACATATACGTCATCTACCAAATCTCAATGGCGAACACAGCTCCGAAGGTAATTGAAATGAATATTGAAGTTCGATCGAGCGCTAGACGCCGTACGTCGCGACATCGACAACAGCAAAGGTGACCTGAAGGGGACCCCCAACTTCCGCGACGTCACCATGGCAGCCGAGCTCCGACAGTGCAGCTAGCAATGATGACGTGATGGCCGCCATTGCTTATTCGCCGCGACTGCGTTAGTAGACTGCCGGCGACGCCAGACCTCAAGAAAATAGTTGCCACCCAACAACGATGGCAGCAACAGCGACAACAACGCGCAGGACGTGCCACAGGCGAAAGAAAACGAGCACGCGGCGGTTGTCGTGCGAAAGTGCGTCACAGTTATGTGTGCTCACGTGGTCGAACTCGTTTACTCCATTGCGAGCGCTAGATGGCGCCACTTGCATCGGGCGCCTTGTCGTTTTTTGAGCTCTCCCAAACCGAAACTGAAACTAGTGGGTAATAAACAGGCCGTAACAATCATCTGACGCGCGCTGAAGCAAATGATATGCCGTGCTATGGCTAACAGATCCTCAGCTACATATTGCAGCAAAAAAACATCAGACGAAAATTTTCGTGTCAGTGCCCCTTTAATACTAAGGGGAACAGTGTGCCACTGAAATGCACGATGTAGCTGCTGCAAGTCTGATATTATACTGTCATGACCAAATATGTACTGGAATTGTCAGCCAAGGTAATCACGTATAAGTTATTTTCGAGCGAGTATTTAATTAATCTGTTATGGTAGAGACCATGCTCCGCTATAAGCCCTAACGTTAGATTATGTAACGCATGTAATTACAATGGATAGAACAGTGTTTAAGGACACTGTTGTTCAATGGTTTCCTATGGAAGAAAAAATGCCATTTATGCAGCTTGTATAATTTCGCTGTCAAACAGTGATTACCGTTAAACGGGGCATAATCGAAACAGCTCTTATCGAGCAGTCATCCGTTCTTCTCAGTTCATGCACTCTTGTGCTTTTGGTGCTTATCATAAGAAACCATGAGCACGCTGCCAGATCGCCTGTGTATTCTCCAAGGGTAGTTACTTTCAGGCGCCGTTTTCGTTTCGTTGAGGTCAGGACACATATAATATGACTCAAGCATTGATGACTCCGATAATACTGTGGAACCGCTGCGTAAAATCTTCGCCAGTGCGGCGGCTGTGTTTCCATGTGCGTCTCTTAGATGCCGCATCAGCAAGAGGGCAGCTGACAAAGGTATTGTTTCCTTAATACTTATCCGGGCCTTTAACCATTAAAACATAAGTGGCGGATGAATAATGAGAGTGCAAGGCAATATTTCTTCAGGAACACGTTTCCTTTACAACAGAGATCTCTCGGCGCATCGCTTACCATAAGTTCGAACTCAGTGCGTTTGTTTGTTCAGTCCCCAGTAACACACCTGTTCCGCTTTGCGCTGCTTCCACTGTGGCTCACTGTGGTCGCTTTGCCGATGCTGTATCCACTGCCACAGGAAATTCTGACAATCACGAAAACAGTAAGAAATGTATTTATTTTGTTCTCGCATCAGGTGACACGTGTTCCAGAGCACGTTCGTCGCCGACATGCATTCCAATATTTCCTTTTTGAAAGAAAATGCTGCCTGCATGCTTTCCTTGACTAACATAGATGTGCTGGTTGGTGCCTCTGTTCTTTAAGGAACGTGTACAACGTACGCTGCCTAGCTGAGCTCACTGCAGCTAATATAGAACGACACGCGTGACAATTATTTGCTACAGCTAATATTTTTCTCCTTACAGTATGGCTTTTTCGAGCATTGGCAATTATCACAAGTCGTTTCAAGGCTGTGTCCGTTTAAAAGATCATCATATAATGGCATGGTATAAATATTTGTTGGAAGCACAGGCAAAATTTCACCTTTTAAATAAAGAACAGGTCAAACAGATGTGCTTAAAATTTCTTGGAACATCTGCACTGCGCAAGCGGCGCATGACAACGATCACTTCAAAGACGGCCCAAAATCCAGCGCCTAATTACTTGGGGATGTTTTGATTGATGACTGCTCTGGTAACTACAATTTCGCCACATCGATTTTGTACACATTCCTCATATGATACTTAAGTACAGTGACACGATGTTCAGGCAGGATCATTAATTTTCAAGCGCAGCTTTTGTTGCCTCACAAGTGCTGACGTCACTGGCCCACGGGGGGGGGGGGGCAGAACAGGTATCGCGCAAGCAGTGTCGCGCACATATGTTCCTTCTCTTACGGTCGTTACCGCATCAGATCGTGACACAGTCGGCAAAAGAAATACAAAATAAACAAATAGGAAAGGAAGAAATAGAGAAAAGGAGAGAGGGAAAAAGCAAACGGCAAAGAATAGAAAAAGAGATTGGGAGATCGGAGGAGAAGGAGAAAAAGAGAGAAAGAGTGAGACAGGAAGAGAGAACGGGAGACAAGAAGAGGGAAACGGAAGAGTGAGACAGAAAGAGACGAAGAAACAGAGAGAGAGAGAGAGAGAGAGAGTGCGCGAGAAAGAGGGTAAGCGTACGCCAAGCTTCGTTTGCCACCATCTTCCCGGCAGCAGAAGGGCTATTAAGAGCTAAAGCAGCATGCTTTAGCCTACATTGATGCAGTGTATTGTATTGAAGAAAGCCTGGCGCTATTCTTCCGAAACTGCGAAAATTCTACGGCTCCGACAATCCTATCTATCTATCTATCTATCTATCTATCTATCTATCTATCTATCTATCTATCTATCTATCTATCTATCTATCTATCTATCTATCTATCTATCTATCTATCTAGCCGCAACATCTTTGAGCTGCCGCGGGAATTTCGACAGCTCGGTGTAAACCATAACCTGCATAGCGTGTATGCGCGACTTTTCACAACATGAATAATATCTTGTACGACATTAGAAGCGCGACAAACTGCCACCATCATGCCATGTCATTTATTTTATAACGTTGATGATACTACAATACGCATAAAATGCGTATGTGTAGACAAATACGAGTGACAACGACAAATGATATGATGCACATGCTGTAAAGGCATCATTCTCATTAGCCTGTCAGCGCCCACTACAGGACAAGTGCTCCCCCATAGATCTCCAAATATACCGGTTGTGTGCTAACTGCGGAATTCTGTCCCGCAAACTTCTTGATCTGCTGTTCCCACCTCACTTTCGAGCCGCCCCCTGCCATGATAGGATTTAATGGGGATCTACTCTGCTGCCCTTAATGAGCAACCGCTTTTTTGCCTTCACATTACACGCCCTGACAACGGCAATTTCTTCTTCCCAATTTCTACCAAGTTGTCCTTAACACACGTTTCTTCCCTGACAGTCATCTTTATTCTTGCCCCTTAGCCTTACACCTATCATGATAGTGCAAACAGTCATTAGCGTTTTTTTATCGTTTTGCTAACCAAAATGGGCGTGCCAGCATTACACACGCTAAAGAATGCAAATCATGACATGAGAGGCGTGGTATGGCATAAAGGACATGCTGTTCAAGTGGTGTGAGTCATCTATAAACCCTTCCATACATAGCAGACAATGCTGTGCATGCCAGCGAGACTTCTGCGGCAGATGTGTTCGCACCACGAAATACTTCTGGCTTGTTTTGCACCCATGACGTGATATCCCCCCAGTATAAAAGTTATTGCACCATATACCACTGTAACGCCGATAATGTTCATGTCATTGAATTTCAATGAGAATTGCATATAATGACCATGGTAGCAATCATATCCCCAGCTGCGTTGACATCGAGAGCTTTGTCAGCTCACATGGATCAAATGTCATCCGAACAATTGACTGTCCTGCATTCAAAAGCAATGTTTAAAATGCTTCTCTCCAAGGCCTCCCCTCTACGTTGGAGCAGGCAATAGAGGAAGCAGTGTAGAGTGGGATGTGTACTGTGACAAGCTCAGCGAGGCATTCGGAGACGGATGTAGAGTTGCGATGACTCCGTATAATTGGTCGACGTGGCGAGCGCCGATACCGACGGGCGAAATCCCTTCAGGGTCTGACAACAGCGAGGCGCTTGCATGAGATCCAGCGTCTCATGGGAAAGCTGGAGTCTCAATGGTGGTCGTAGTTTTGCAAGTTTCTGGACCCCTTAAAACCTCTACCTAAAATATGGTGAACTGTACGAGGCCCACGGGAATTTGCCGTACAATGGTTCCCATGCAAGGATTCGGCGCTTTCAGAAGGTTGACGGCATGTCGCAGTAGCAGATTACTTCTGCAGGAAAATCGCAAGTGGTTCCTCTCGCACAGGAGCTCTTGCTGCTGACAACACGCCATATTTACTGGACTCGCGCATGGACCTATCTTTGACCTTGGGGGAGCTGGACGCGGCTCTTGCCTTGTGTACTAACCAGGTCATCGTCAGCTGGTACAGGTGGCATTTCATACCGCATCTTGTGCAATGTCGGTGAAAAAGCACGAAACGCTTTGTTGGAGATGTTTAATGACTCCTGGCAAGAAGGACAGGGACTCTAAGAATGGAAAAGAAGCCGTTCGGTACCGCTTCTTAAACCTGCGAAATCACCACAAGAAATGTCTTAAGATCGCCCAATATCGCTGGCAAGTTGTGTAGGAAAGCTGAAGCAGTGGTACTTGAACTGGTATAGCGCATTACGGAGCAAGAAAAACAAGCCAAGCAGGCCGACACAAGAGGACAGAGCGCTAACTTCCAACTGAGCTTTATTTGCAAATCGCATCAAATATGTACACTCGCACAGGAATACAAAAAACACCCGAACGTATTGCCAAGATCAGGCAAACCATCGCAAAAATCACAGAGCTAAGATTCATAGACGGTTCTCCTGATTAAGGAAGGACACCTCATGTTAAGATAAAGCCACATGTAGTCACATGGCGATACGTTCAGATAAAGTTCAGATGGTGATATGTCAGGGTGTTTTTTGCATGCTTGCGCGAGTGTACATATTGAATGCAATTTGCAAATAAAGCTCAGTTGGAAGTGAGCGTTCTGTCCTCACGTATCCGCCTGCTTGGCCGTTTCACTTGTTCCATAATGCGCTATGCCATTTCAAGTACGACGAACCAACCCACCCAATCTTCAACACTTGTGAAGAGTTGAGTCGACAAACGTTTATTGTTAAAAAAAAAAGAAAAGGAGGTTGGCGAAGCAGGTGGGGGGGGGCTAGTCCAGGAGCGGATAATTCTCGCCAGACTAGAGTGGTTCCTGGAACGTTGTAACGTATTTAGGAGTGCGATGACAGGTTTTCGGCGTCTTCCAAACTTCACTGTTAATGTCATTGATATGGTTACTTACACTCAACGCCAGAAAAATGAGAAAACTGTTTTCAGCCACATTATTCTTAGATGTCATAGGTTGCAACGGCGCCGCCCTGTCAACGTCATGTCGAGGGAAACGATCTCCTCTCCGCGCTCAAGAGAGAAATTAGTGTGCGCCGCGGAGGCGGTCCAACACGACGTCACGTTGAGAGAGCGGTACCATTGGCCGGAGTCCGGGGTCCTTTGACGTGCAGACGCCGCTCTTTTCTCGACCTGTATCCAAGTACAGTGACACGTGAAGTCAGAAATTATTACTAAGCGCCAGAAGAGTCATGCTAGAAAACTGAAGTCAACGAACAACAGTTGATTGTTCATGGTGTCATTAAAAAATTACCTTACTAAATCCCAGTAAGTAAAATGCGCCATTATGAACAAAAAGTTCGGAATATATTCCTGAGTGTAGTTTCTCAACCTTAACAGTAAAACGAAAAAAAAAAGCAAACGAAACATGTGGAAGACTGCAGGTTCATCGATCTCGGCTTCATATTACCAAAAATTTTTTTCTAAACTTTCTGTCGTCTTGTAGTAAGAAATTATGTCTTTCTACTATTACTTTCTTAATTTTAGTCTAGTATCCCACGCTTTAGAAACTGACGCAGCAGCAATTTCTCCAATATATATGGGCAGCTTCTTTGATCTTCTTGTTCGTAGGTGGCGAACGTATTGCTGGGGGTGCACAAGAGAACCGCCTTCAAGGTAAGACCAGCATGCATCTACGGCAAGTTTGTGGCTTGCTTAGAGGCTTGTGATGATGCAATAATGGCTTTTAGATTTTTGGACTGAATCTATAATCATTTTTGTTATGCTCGAGTCCTGCAACAATTGGAGCGCCTAAAGAGGCTGAGGTAATACAAGATAAAGGTTAAAGGAAGTGATGTAATCCTCGTCATCATCGTTCCCGCAGTATTCCAAAGCGTTTAAAGGACCCCTTGCACCTAGCATGAGTGCGGGAATAAAACTTGAATATTTCGAACATTGAGCAAGACAGCTGTGTCGTGCCAGCCTTCTCACGCAAAACCCCACCAATGCTTGATTTTTATTTTGCTACCACGCTCATTCCTTCACCATTACGTTGAAACTGCGGCATATTTTAATTCTTGTCAACGGTGCCTCACGCACCTACCGACAAATTTCCACTGCTCGTTATTTGCTTATATCCGTATGTTTTTCCTTTGAAATCATTGTCCGCACTTCGTTACTCTTGCTGAAGATAATTCAATTTGTATGCTATCGAAATGAATCATTCAACCTTCATATACTTGACTGACATACGCTCGTCACACACAATTAGTGAAGTTAACACCACAGGCCCGTTCGCCAAATAATTGCCATGTGCGTATTTGTTCGCGCCTAATCGCACAATAAAAGCGCGATAAGTTAGCCCAAATTGCCTTCAGCCATGTGAAATGAGCTTCTTAAAGCACAGAGAATTAGTTGCCTCATGAAACAGTAACCTTGAGGAGCCATAACCAACAGCGTTCTCAAAGTCTATCGAAATTCAATTACGTACGCCACATTACGTGTGTCGCACGCTCACACACTACAGCATCGGGATAGGCAGGTGTTGATCACGGCTGGCTTTAAGGCAAACGGCTTAAAGGGCAAGTCCGGTGATTTTTTATTGTCCATTGATCTTAATAACTTTTCGGTATATGTTCCCGTCGGTATTGTACTAAGATATGCCAATCGGGGCGGTCAACAGTCATTTAGCTTTTCCCCAAAATGAATTTTAAAATCTGTCAGCCGATTCTCGCGCGGGCCACCCTGTATTTTTGACGTCATTACGTTCAGCTGAGCCTACTCTAGTAGGCGGGCCTCAGATGGTACTTCAGCGCTCAAATCATCGCTGTAAATTTCAGAAGAGCTGACATAACTCAATAAGTCATCGGATGACCTCGCCACTGTTGTTTTTCAGGCGCCAGCTGCACATTTGCGAAGGCGGAGAGGCCGTGACGTCATTGCATATGTTGCTCAAAGCGTTTACCCGTTTCGGTTTCGGTTTGAACACACCATGCAATAAGTTATTTAAATTATTGGCGGGTTTCTGAGCAGAGTGACCAACCATGGCTGCCACAGGACTCCTAGTACCAGTGGAAAACATCCATACCAGAACATGGAGAAAACGCCGGTGGAGCTCTCCTTTAAGCGTTTCAGCGAGCGGTGATATAGGGAAAGAAGGTGTCCGCGACACACCTGTGTCGGTGACGCAGGTTAGGCTATGGCGATGTATGTGAAACTCTCTGCACTCCGCTTATCTTCTTTCCTTGCGAGTGCAAAGACGAGCGCGCTGAAAGAGGACCAGCGCAGCTGGAGAGGGTACGATGTGTTGGCAGGGAATGAGAGTTCCGGGTCAGTAATATATTAATTGCTACGGTTCTACGACCAAAAAAAAAAGAAAACACGAGATCTTTATGAGACATGCCGTAGTGGAGGGCTCCTGAAATTGTGATCACCTAAGGCTCTTAAAAGTCTCGGCACAGTGGTCTTGTGGATATGACAATCAGCTGTTGATCGGAAGGTCACGAGGTCGAATCCTGGCTGCGGCGGCTGCATTTGGATGGAAATGAAATGTTGAGGCCCGTATACTGTGCGATGTTAGGGCACATTAAAGAATCGCAGGTGGTCGAAATTTCTGGAGCCCTCTCCTACGGCGTCTTTCTCAATATCATCATTGTTGTGGGACTTAAAAACGCATAAATCATCAACGGCTCTTGAATGTGAATGGAAAACGCACAGTCACGCGGGCTTTTAACATTTTCGCCCGCGTCAACAAAGACCATGGCCGGGATTGAGCTCGCATCCTGCGGGTCTGCAGCAAAGGGTGATCCTGCGTGTTATGCTGGACGCAGTGGCTCATAAGCCAGGTAAAAAGTGAATTAAATGAACCAAGAGAGAAAGTGAGTCCGACGGTGCATAAAGTGGACTAAGTCAGGCTTCCTGTAAATCAAACATGAATTAAGCGGATTAAATGTTGATCAAGCCGAATCAATGGTGTCTAAGTGATACAATGGTATTGATAAATTAGAGCGGTATATGACAGGGTTCTGACCAAAAGTGCCTCCGACTATGGAGCAGTGTCGTCAGATGGCTTTACAGCGGAGGCGGGGGGGGGGGGGGTGCATCTCTCCTGGACAGGTTCGCTGGTAAACTCTCCTCACAACGTGAACTGCTTTTTAATAGAGACAGAAGTCGCAGCCCTTCAAGTTATACTTATTTAGAATTTTTATTGTGGCAGAGAAAAGTAGATAACGTTTCTTAAGGCAAGGACGATTCTTTAACCATTACATGTTATACACTTTTCCAGAAGTGTATAAAACAAGGAAAAATGGAACAACAAATGACATATCGTGGAACTGTGGTATCAGTCATGCTTCCCATGTTGCTGTTGGGAAACAGTAAGTATTCTTGAGGTACCTAACTTGCAGGTCATCGACAGTTTCCTTGTATACTTTTGATTTGTAGCAGATAAAATTTCAATGGTACGCTGGACTTATTCTACACGTTCGAATCGAGGGGCTTGCGCGTATGCAAGACATTGAATAAGTTGAAGGCCATCTTTGCAGGAAACGCAATCGCGATAATGAATGAAGGAAGGCGACTGGTGGGAACACGAATAAACAAAACATTCAGCAGCTGTTATGTGCCTTCATTTTCCTGCGCAATACCTCTATTACAAATTTGTGAAATGTTTTGTGCGTGTTAGAAAGGATATCACAGAGCAAAAGTAGAAAAGGATGTTACTGATGCCGATAGATGCAGGACAGAAAGATATGCTGGTTTTTTTGCCAAGGATCTGAAAGATGGCGCTATACTCGCAAACGTTTAATTAGGTGCCGAGCATGGGGCATGCCACTCGACACCAGGATACGGCGAACGTTAGAAGATTGGGGCAATTGGGAAACTTTCAAGAGAAGGCGGCCCCAATTATCACCCATTCCAGGTGGCGCTGCCATCGCCGGGGGGAGGGGGGGCATCTTGCGAATTCTGCGTCCGCGCAATGGGGTGTCGCCGCCGTCGAAGCGACGACAGTGCATCCCCGGCAGCGGCAAAAGAAACGCCAGCTAAGCCACTAAATTGCCTACTATTAGAAACACTCACAATTAATTCCCATAAAAATAGTTGCCACTAAATTTTCGATGGCAGTCCAGGCTTGCACACTGTTTTTTTTTCTGCTGCTGTTAAGAACAGTTAACTGTAAAAAGTTTACCTAAATTTTAAGAAAGAGCCGTCTAGATGGCGAGCACAGGTGAATTATTGCTACTGCTGTCACTTTTATTGTCGCTTTTGTTGTGGGTTGCACATTTTGTTTCCTTTGGAGGAACGGTCATTATGCCGAAGTGTCCGGCGTCAAATTGTCGTAGTGGATATACATCGGGATCATCAAAGAACGCACCCTTCGTGCAGCGAAGTTTCTTCAAGATGACGCATAAGAGCTACGCCTGTCATCATCCCTTTGACCGAGCGGACATTTTCGTTTTAACCTCCTTTCAGCACCTTGTTCGCTTTATGCGCGCGTCCGTTATATTTACGCATCACTACAAAACCGCGGCGCCCGCGTGAAGTACTGCGATACAATGTGACGGCGCAGTGCTCCATGGATGTCGCCACCATGCTACCCTGCCACCGGGAATTTCGGAATTCGACAGCCCGGTGCACATATATCTGCACGTATCCTTTCCTATATTTCGCTGGGGACTGGGTCGGAAAGACCCCTATTTATCTTTAGGGTTAAGCTCCATGCGCGATACAGCGAAGGCAGCAGGTGTAATTAGTCCAAACAGTTTCAATCTATTTCAGTATCGTACGAAATGTGCATGCGTGCGAAAAGTGACAGGGAGTATATATGATCTGATATCAAGCATTTTTGGCTGACTACCAGGAAAGTGACTGTGCATTCTGAAGCTTTGTTACGAAAAGCTAAACGGCGATCGAAGAACCAATAGAGCTATCTGTACATACAAAAATTCTTGAGGTCTTGAACACAGCCTCGTTTCTTCGGGCATAGGTGTCCCCTCGTTCGGTCACCGCTGTCGCATGAAGACCGCCGACGAAGACGCTTATTTTCAAGCCGCTTCACTTTTCATCGAACGCGCCACTCAAGTTGCAGTACACCTCTCAAGCAGGTCGCCCAGCAAGGGAAAGATTCGGACTAAAGAAATTCAGATAACGCTCCCGGGAACAGCGTAGAATAAAATCACAGGGGGGAGTTTCCAAGCAGATGAAGTTTTCAAACACGCTTTCCTGCAGCGGCGGGAACGCCCTCTTACTTTTTACACGGCAAGAAACATGCAGTATCAAACAAATTAAAAGCGTGTTTCTTTATTTCACTCCTCAGATTTATTTTTAAAAAACTAGACAGAATTTTCTGGTTTAGTGAAATACATCTTACCTTGTTATTTATTACAAAACTGTTTTTTTTTTTCGTAAGCGTGTGTGTTCGATAGAGTTTCCTACTAAAATACTAGAGGGAAAACTGGCGCTAGTGTCTATGGGAACTTCAAACAAGGCGGTTGAGCCAGCATGGGAATGATGGGTATGACATGGATTTGCTTAGTCTTCGTTCTTCTGGCTTCATATGGCTTTGCCACTTCAAGAAAATAGGCCGTTTACAACAAAATATTGCACTAAAACGGAAGATTTTGGAATAACTATGTGCTTGCGCAGGTACTAGTTGCTTTTTCGCGGTTAGAAAAATACTGAACGCTCAGAAATTTAGCAATATTGTGCGATATGGCAATGTTGCCTCCTCTGTTTGTGCCCAGATTTAGAAGCGTCCACGAATGCTTAAGTTTCATATATAGTTGCATTCGAACATAACATAAAGATTTTTGCTCTTGTAAGTGACGTGCTGACATTTTAAAGTATGTAAAAGGTAGATGTGTCTTCTAAATATAACAGACGCGCTTTCGCTCGCTTCTTTTAGTGCAGGGCAAGTGCTTCACTCTATTTTTACAAACTATATGCATGGGTCAAGCCCCTGCGCGAGGCCGTAGCAGGAGTGCAGTATCGCCCATCGCTTGGTGATTGGTTTTGTGAAAAAAACGTGATGTTAAATAAACAACCGTGCCGTTAAACTCCATCGGAAACTGCGCCTGAACTTTGATCTGAGCTGACTTTCTGAGCGTCGTCCGCAGGCGCGTCTGCCTATCGTCCACTGGGCGTCTACTACGCACGATTACTGTGCGCTTGCTTGGCGCGTTCGGTCGGCGTTGAATTAATCAGACAACGGAATTGAAATGCCGTAGTACAAGATATCGAACAGCCTTCTGACAAGGGATGTATGTCAGCCGTGAAAGCGACCCTACAGTTACAGATTCTATCGCATCTGATACAAAAGAAAAGAAAAAAAAACAGCATCACCTCATCGATAAGGTATGCCAGACGCAGCGGGATTATTTCTAAAGTTGGGTACAAATACCGCTGCAAATAATATGTGTAGCCATCAATCAACAAACACAACAACGAAACACTGCATGGCACCTCATCATTGCAAACGACTGTGGTAGATGCGACAGCCTGATTATCTCTAGCAGTAAAGCCAGTAAAGCGTACACTACAGCCGCTGCCTTCGTCGGGTAATGAAAAAGTGTAGTAACGTAACTCGCGTCACTGAAGTTAAAAAGCCGGAATAAACAAATCCACCAAGACGTTGAAGCCGCAGGCACGAAGGCTAGACAAATCCATGTCATACCCATCATTCCCATGGCATCTTCACGATCGCAGCGCCAGTTTTCCCTCTAGTATTTTAGTAGAAAACTCTATGGTGTGTTCCCTTCACACCTAGTCGGGCTTCAACCGCAACTCCGATAACTCCCCGTGCTGATGTCGCTGGCAATAGGTTCTCAACCGCTCTTCGCCCGATGCTTCACGACCATGGAACTCCGCCTTGTGTCTGGCTAGAACAACTGGCGTCGATGATGAAATACGCCGCAGGCTTCTATATATATAGGAACCACACCCCAAACCAGGTCGACCTTGAGCGTGGAGACCGCTGTTGTTAACTACCCGAGTTCCAGCCACAAGACGGCAACTTGGAGGTATACCTGGAGCAGTTCGATGTATTTGCCGTGGTCACTGACATCGCCGAAGACAAGAAGCCTCTACTCTTTCTCACGGGCATATGTGAGAAGGCTGACGTCACGTTGCAGAGCTCGCTCCTGCCAAAATTACCAGCTAAGGCGTCATTGCTCGAGGTCGTTGACGTTGTGAAGAAATTTTACGCTCCCAAGCATTCCTTGGCAATCTCACGGTATCGTTTTCGCCAGAGAAAGCGAGGGCCGTCACTGGTTTCAAAGTTGAAGAAACTCGCTGGGACATGTGAATTCGGCACCTTTTTCATTGAAACTTTGACGGACCTGCTCGCTCACGCATTACGCAGCGACGCAGTACGGTGCAGGCTGTTGGCAATGGCAAAACATGGAAGTTGCATGGAAATATATGCATGCGTCGTAGACATAGCCGTGGAAGTGGCAACGCATAATAGAAAAAAAAATACTGCAGTTGGATTCTGAACGAACACTTGTAATGCATGAAGGCATCCACTGGCAACAGAAAGTGTTACAAGAAACTAAAGCACCGCCCAGAAAAGCGCCGACTCAGTCCAATTTCGCAAACGCAAAGTGGCCTAAAAGAAAAGTCACTTTCGCCAGAAGGAGCAAACAATAAATGCGATAGCAATGTATAATATACGAAATAGACTAGCAGCATTAAGGGCCTTATAAATTCTAGTGAACCTGGGCTTTTAAGTAATCATAGAGGCGTGCTTAGGCATGACCGAACTCGCGCGAAGGGAATGAATGACCACGACACGACGCTCGCAGAAGAGTGGTACTCATCAGAAACGGCACCTGTGGGCCGGGCGTCAAATGTTATTTACGTTCCATGTTAATGTTGTACTGTCAGCATTGCGTGCGTGCCAGGCTAATGAAAGGAGAGGAAAGAAAACGCTCACTTTGCGACTCAGGGGAAAATAGCGCAAGTAAAGCTACAACAACGGCAGCGGGCGAGGCTCGTTGTCGACCTCGTATGGCCGCGCGAAGATTGCGCACTTCGCGCCATCGAGAAACTTGGCCCAGCACACAGCGGCATCAAGCAAACGCGTTCCTTCTAGCGCTCGCAGACACAATCACGCGAGCGCTACGTGGCGAGGCTATTACCAGCGTTGTGACGATATAGGAAGCCCCTGCGACGAAGCACGTTATGAAGGCGCTGCTTCGCAGTGCACATATATGGTAGAAAAACCGTCGCCGACCCACGCGATGTAGACAGCTAGCCAGAGAGAGCACCGCGCCCTCTCCGGTGGAGCTACGCGTAAGTACGGGCCTCTTAGGGGAGTAAGGCTGGAGTGAGGGGTTGAAAAACTTTTTGACCGCGTGGCCATGAATCACGGAAGCAAGTCATCCAGGCATGGCCTGACCGACTTCCTCCGCTAATTGCTGGCCATGCGGCCGATTAAGGTTTTCGACCCCTCACTCCAGACTCCACCGTACACCACCGTGCTGAGCCTTCTCCTACATCCGATTATGCATATGGCCCATATGCATATTCGGACTCTTGCCCTTGTTCTTGAATACATTCTTTCACGCAGTTTAATAAACCTTCATGCGACAACGAGTAATACAAATCATCTACATCCATGCTAAACGCTGTGCAGTCGCCAGGATTTTCCTCTGTTAACAACTGAACTAGAGCCTGAGAATTACGTACACGGAAGGGGTCAGAAAAACTTAGAGATGTTAAGCACTTCTGCAAATAGCTAGCTACGCAAACTAGCCAAGCCCCTGACTCCGATACAATCGAGCGAAACCAAATTTCTGGCTTATGGGTTTTCGCTGAGAGAAATAATTCTAAAGTGAGCAATTTTGCCTTTTTAACACTAGAAGCTACCTTATCAAGATTATGTTTCAACAGGAGATAGACAGCTTGTTGTTTTATTAAAGAAGGTTTCAGTTTCACAGGCCTGAAATTCTTTTCAATAGCTGCTGAGGCTTTATCTAAAAAGTGCTATTCAGCATGATAACAAAACAACCTTCCTTATCAGATAAAACAGGTCGAAGCTTATGTTCCACACAGTAGTCCAGTTTCATAGATAGATGTGGAGTTTCCACAGGTACTTTTCTAGAAATTCTTTCCATGTACTTAACGTCAACATTAGTTGGATACAGAGAAATCGGGGATTTGTATAGGCTCAAAGGTCGCCCCTATTCTAAGTGATCTATACTTGAGCAAGTATGACTGCCGTTTAAAAGAAGCCTTAGGTGACCACATAAACAGGGTATTTCAGTATTCAGACGATTACTTGATATTTTGTGGTAAGGATGATTTTGAAGCCCTCGTCACCTATGTAAGCGATCAAATTAAATTTAATGGAGCTGGTCTAAGGTTTCCGAAAGAACTACCGGAGAGAAACGTAATACAATTTTTAGATATCTCTTTGTCATTTGAGCAGAATCCCGTGTGTTGGCAGTATTCCCCTAGATCATCTAAGCCGTTGTTAAACTTTCACTCCAAGCATTTGAAAGTAGTGAAAAACGGAATAGCCTTGTCCTGCTTAAAGTCAGCCCTATCGAAGTCGTGCGTGCACCGTTCGACCATTAGCTTAGAGATGCGCAGGCCGAGCGCCTCTTAGATGCTGGTTACCCTAGACTAGCCATAGCCACAGTAGCTGGGCGTCTGAAGAAGTCGATTTCGACCGGAACGAAAGCTGTAGCAGAGAGTAAGAGAGTAACATTAACAAGAAAAGAGTCGTGAGTATTCCGTATATCCACGCAGTTTCGCGCAGGCTTAAGAAAGTGGGAAGTAGATATGGGGTTAATGTTGTGTTTACGGCTCCCAATAAGTTTGGTAGGGTTTATGCTGCCGTGCATAGAAGAAATGAGCTGATGGACGGAAAGAAACGAACGGATATCTGTCAGGTTAGGCACATAGCCAAGAACAATTCTACCGACTGTCGCATGGGTGTGGTTTATAAGATTCCTTTTAGATGCGGAGGTTTTTATGTAGGGCAAACTGCGCGTTGTATTAATCAAAGATTAATTGAACATAGAAGGTCGCTATCAGGTGGAACGCCGTCTAATCTACCTTTGCACTACCAGATCTGTAGCTGCACGCCCGAGTTAGACGAAACCGAGGTCCTTTACAGACATAAGAATGAAGAGACGCGTTTATTGGTCGAGGCCTGGCATATCAGTATTAGTGGAAGTGCATGCGTGAGTCAGCCGTCGATTAGCTTAAACAGAGAGGAGATAGATTGCCTCAGCAGTTGTCTATCGCGTAGACCGGCACGTGTAACCATTTGACAGGTGGCGCTACCATTCCGAGCATGCGCAGATAAGCTGTGTGTCTTCCTTCTTTTTCGCCTCTGTGCTGTGCATCAGTTGTTAGTCGGCGTTCGTGTTGTTCACTTCACCCCTTGTGTCCGTGTCTTGCACGCCTCTTCTTTTGACTATGGACCCTTACCAACTCGCTCAACTTTCTGTCGTTTTGAAAACTCATGTTTTTTACTTTCCGCCTCCATCCAAATACGGCCAGCTTGGCTGAAATGCCATGGTACGACCTCGGGCTTACCAAGCCAACCAAGCCTGACCGCTAAGCTACCACAGCGTGGGAGCGAACATTACAGATGGAGGTGTGAAGTCGGCCGTGACGGCGCAGAAAGCAGAATGCCACTAAAAGGCTGAAAGTAACAAACCGACGGAACGTGTGCGAATGGAACTGAATCCCGATTCGAGCCCCTAAGTCCCGCCTTGCACTACCAAATGTCCAAGCTGTTGTTGGTTCCTTTTAAACCTACGTTTTTCAGAGCTGTGCGGGATGTATTTATTTGTTTTCTGCATTTCTGTACCACCATCACTTTGGGACATATGTCTCTCTTGCTGTTTTCGTTTTTGTTCTTTTAAGATCTGAGTCGTTTAGGGTAGAGGTAAATCTTTACGGGCGTTGACACGCAACAGCGGAGCTGTAACACAGAGCCAAGGAGCTCTTGCTTTTGACCCACTTGATAGTGATTATGTGAAAGGTAGTATAGGGAGATATAAAAACAAATCGACAAAGAATGAAAGTAGGAAAACAAGAAAGAATTGATGAAGAAAACGAATGAGAGGAAGAACTAACGAAAAATGGAAGGTCTCAGCTTACGAGAATGCGGAAGGCGGACCCGTGGTTGTCGACTCATTGTCCACGCCATCACCCTCAGGTAACTGCTAGTTGTCACTGAAATGGATAGTGACAGAGCTACATAATAATGATAGCTGAAGCAAGTTAAAAGAGGGAAGAAATGTTTCGGGTTGCACAGAAAGGAAAACTGGGCTCGTGCTTTCCCACGACCCCCTTACCCAAATCATTGCCCTCAGCTCACTGCTCAAGATGGTGATACCGATATTGACAGTGCAACATTACAGTGATAGTGAACGTGGAACCCTTGCCGCACCTCAGCTGTTTAACCGAACTTCGAGACGTTAGGTCAGTGAAGCTGCTTCAATATTCTTTGGCAGAGTGCATCCTTGCTGAAGCTTAGAGCAGTAAACCAAACATAAAATCAATGAATGAACCAGCGAACGACCGCTTTCGACGGATATTCATATACAAAAAAATCGATAATCCCAATGGCGTACCTCGTGGCGGGTGTCGCGTTAGAATTACTCGAGATAGTAGTCACCTTGGCAAAGAATAGCTTATGCATGACTTTTATCTTTCATGCATATATCAAAATACACCTGACCGGGATATTGAATGAACTACCCCGTAGTGGCGCCAAACTCCGACAAGTTAGAAGAAGGAGCTGTTCCCTAATACTGGCACAATTATGCAAACCATAACTGTTTATGGCGTTATATGATGGTTGAATGCGTGACTGTATGTGTGTTTCCTTTTTCAGCTTTACCACAGTCTCATGGAACGGAAGAAAGCGGCAATTACGCTGCACACGTTCGAGCGGTATGCATTACATTTCACATCCTTATTTTCTAAACCACCGAGAAAACGATATGTTGTAACAGATGGCATGTAGCAAGCTAGCATCTCCAGCTTCAGGGAAACCACTGTTAGCTATAAGACCGAAAACATTGGCATTTCGCTTGCAATCACAATGACCCTAGCACATGCGCAAAAATGCGAGATAGAAAACCAGTAGCACTCTTTCAACAAGAGAATTCACGGGCACTTCTCGTTGAAACAGCGCTCTTGTAAACGACGTAGAAATGGTGTACACAGGGCACACGCTGAATTCACAACTGGTATGCACCTGAAAAAACATATATTGCATACTTACGGGATGGTGACAACAGTCAGACGATGAACAGTAAAATATAAGAGCTGACCTCGGCGGCAACAACTATCTAAATTAAAGGCTTGATGGGTAGTGTACCGAAGCTTGCGCAACGTCCGCAATGGTGCATATATGGGTGTCGCGATGTGGGTGCAGCATATATATACAGGACGTGTAAGTCAACTCCCACCAAGATTTAGAATGAAACGAAGAGCCCTACCAACATCATAGCAACTCCATATGAGCGGTAGTTGTGTGTACTTACAAAAAGTATCTTTTGCCTCACCAAGTGTTAACCAAATAACAGGCATTCATTGGTTAAATCTTAAATTATTGCTCATGTTTCTACCATGTAAATTACAATGTTCTTTGGTGCCTCAGATAATCATGGAATCAAGACTGTCTCTCGCGCTGACGAGCGTCCAGTTGTTTCTTCAGAGGAAAGAATACTCGTGGGAACCACGTAAAATATGAAATAGACGAGCGCTCGCGGGCGGCATCTCGAGAGCTTCCAAGCAAATTTTGAAGCAGCCACGGCTGTCTTCGTTTAGCGCCCCGATGTACGGGACTTCGGTATATAGGATTGCGCGATAGAGTTTGCGTCTCTGAATGACATTGCGCTAAACGCCGGCATGTGCTGACACAGCAAAATTGCCCACTCCCCCCTTTGATTGAGGACAAGGCGAGTGTTCATGGCGCGACCATCGGAAAGCTTGAATCCCTATACGATGTGGAAATCAACCAACACAGCCGTGTGTCCAATAAATTCGCTTGGGAGTGCTCGGCACGCGTGTATTTCATTCTTTCCGTGTTTCGCGCGCTTTTGTTTTTTCTAAAAAAGAAAAAAGCAACCAGGAGCACGTCATCGCGTCGCAAATGCTTGATTATGAAGTTATGTGAGCCGCTCTCCAACATTGTAATTGGCATTTTGGCGATATTAGCTGTAGCTATTTTGACCAGTTGACACCAGTTAGCACCAGTTCAACGAAGGCCTCCCTTACGATGTGGTGTGATCGCATGCGCGCTTCGAGTGACGGAGATGGGCCGGGCTCATTCGATCTCTGCTTGAGCCGCATTCGTCCCCTCAATCGCGTGCTTTTACCTTCGGGTAGAAGGTACGAGGCTGGGGTGTTATCAGTTTGGACTTTTTAAGGGACATTACAGCGATGGCGACAGCAAAAGCGACCGCAAAAAACCATCGGGACTGTGCATATAATTTCCATCGCAATAAAAAAAACATAGCTTCGCCAGAAGGCCGAAGCAATGCAAGACCGGATATAACATACGAAGACTAGCAGTTCTAGGAGAAATATGAAGTGTAGTGACCGTGGGATTGATAAGTAAACATGTAGGTGAGTAAAGTACTATGAGGACGGTCGACCGGCAGAGACAACCGCCCAGCAAAGCTTCGAGATCAGTCATGTTGTTTTGATGTCTTCTGGCATGCGCTTCACAACCCAGGGGTGGCAGGCGACATGGAGCCGCAACGCGCTGCGCCTATTGTAGTATGCATGTTTTCAAGCTTCTGAATTAAAGACTTTACATATTACGCCTAAACTGGTCTGTTTATTCCAAGGACCTACGCTACTGGCTCACTGATTTGTCAGAAACTTCCTCAAAATCGTACAAGGCCCTTTTATGATCAAAATAGCGCATTTTTGATCATGAAATGGGTCGCACGTCATTGCCATGCTCAACAAATAAATACATTTTTCGTGCGCCTTCCAAGCTATGTGGTGGTTAATTGTTTCAGATGCTTGGGAGCGAAACTCCTCTAGTTTTGCTTTGGGGTGACAAAGATCCAGGCTCGGACCCGTGCTGGGTCTCCATCAAAGAAGCAATTGGTCCCAGTGGCAAATTTAGCCATCGTCTCAGAAGCGGAGAGAAAGATAACGTGAGTATCGAGTGAAGTACAATACGTAGTACCTTTTGCGCTTGGGTGCAAGAAAGGGGTACACTATCCCCTTATGCACAATTTACAAAAAATGGAGTGCGCGCTTGCAATATACAGATGGTAACGAGATTATACCAGGTTTTTTTTTTTGCAGCAAAGCTACTAAAGCACGAGGAGAAACGGCGGTCGTCGCAGAATAATGCGCGCCGTTTCACGAACGCCCGTTACATGTTGTACAAACGAGCCACAGCTGTTAAGATACTAGATAAGCTGAGCCTCGCCATCCATAGCATATGATACCTGATTGACTGAAAATCAATAATCGATCAACAATTGGTATATTCTAGAAAATGTCAGAAATGACTTGGGAGTGCCTGGGTTAGCCCTAGAGCATGTATGTATCATGCGATAGCTAAATGTTACTAACTGACAGCCGATTGACAGCTCATGCATAGCTAACCCACAATCGATCAATAACTGACAAATTCTGAAAAAAATGTCTAGAATGATTTGGCGGTGAGTAGGTTATTCCTGGAGCAGGTCGATACCATGTGATGGCCGATCGATAGCTCATTGATTTAAAAGTGCAGCAGTTTCGGCGGGTTGGTAAGTTATGAGTTGTGAGCATGTAGCGCTGCTCGAAGCAAACGAAAAAAAAGCACCGCCATATCCGCAAAGTGAATGATGTTAGAACAGCTTGTTGGGAGATGATCGGGTAACCCGCGAATACTCCGTACACATCTCCTACCATCATATATAGACGTGACAACGTTGTTATACGTCAGGTAGCGACCGCTTTTGGCGCTTCGCCGCGGCATCCCGCGCCCGCACTTCTTAGGGGTTCTTTTGCCACCGCTTCCGTTTTGATGTGACCTGTGTGACCTGTGACCGCAGGGTCCGCTTGATGGCGCGCCCACTTCGCTTCTGCTTCGCTGGCCCGCAGCTCAGGGTTTGCTTGACGGCGAGCCCTCTTCGCTTCGGCCTCCCGGGCTGTCACCGCAGGGTCTTGGCGGGGAGCCCGAGCTGCTTGTGCGTTGAGAGCCCGCCGCTCTGCTTCCTTGGTTTGTGCGGTGTTCATGCGGCCAAGCGGTGATGAAGAGTCTTCAGTGCGTGAGCTCCCGGCGAAGAGAAAGGAAGCACACGAGCTGAGAGTGGTGTGCGTCGCCTTGAGCGCCGCCCCCATCTAGTGAGCACTCTTGAAATCACCAGAAAGCCGGCGCCTTGAGCGGCGTGTACACGCCGCCACCTCCGGACAAGACGCGAGCATAAGAAGTTTGCCGAGCAAGCTCCTAAAAAGAAAGAAAGGGCAAGCGTAATCAAGGGGAAGGATAGTTGGAAGTTAGCGGTCACCTTGTTGTCCTGCCCCCTTGTTTACCCCTCTCTTCATTTTCCGCTCCTTTCAAGCAGCGCTACACGCTCACAAGCCGGTTGATGGCTAATCGATAATCAATCAGTAATCGATAACTCTTTGAAAATACCCGGCATAACCCGGAAGTGCCTAGATTAGTCATAGAGTATGCCGATGCCTTGTGATAACCGATCGACAGCTAATTAATAATTAATAATAGCGGTAGAGAGCTCGTTTCGTTCAAATTCCGGTATCGACGTCAGTGTTGTTGATTGTGGGCAAAAAGTGAGCGTTGTCCGTGAGCGAAAATTCGACGTAGATGCAAATAATGAAATACGAAAAACCCTTCGGTGACCGCAGAATTAATGGGTGGGACACCTTGCTCCTGAGCGCGATGCGCAACCCGGTCGGCCACCACTCTTCTTTCTGCATTGCTTTCTTCAATGAAGTACTTAAAGAGCAAGATACGCACACTCATACATTAGCTACGCACTGGTGTGACCGTCTCTAAAATTTTTTCATATCCTTCAGAACATCAAGGATAATGACCCAGTGTGGTGGTTCAAGCTGGGCTCTATAAATCTCCCTAATTTGCCTAACGCTCTCTGTGAAGTTTTATCGGCAGGATTTCACATGAACCCCTGCATGAAGCACCTGAATTCTCGTTTTCCACGAAGCTTGGAGACCCGGGACCTTTATCATATGATATGGCTCTTCAACTGGTAAAAACCTTATGCTAAAACATGTAGTGGTAATTCTTTCTTTATAGCACAGTGAAGCAAATCCTTGTAAAATACTGCATCCCAGCAATCTACAAAAGCTATATTGTATATCCTGTGCTTAATTACATAAAACGTAGTTATTTTTCCAAGGTATAAATATGCGTTTTTCCTGAAGCCATGTTTTCAGAGGTAGGCTATTCGTATGTTGCTTGAAAAAGACAGTTGTGGCAGCTGCACTTATTGGAATTTCCTTGAACCATTTAAAAATATTCTTTCCTGGTTATCCGCGATATGGCAAACAGCAAGAACGAGACGGAAGGATCCTTATGAAGTCTCTTTCTGGTAGCGTCTCTCAAGTACTTTAAAGAAAATCTAGCTTTCAACATTCTGCATGAAAGTAAGACCTCCCGCAAAAATCCATTTACGGTGCCCTCCAAATCACCACATGAGGATATTGTGAAACTGAAATTAACCTCCGTAGCCTAGTACGTATGACTGTTCGTAAAAAGGGATCCTCCACATTCCTAATGAACATGAACTTAGAAAAAACTTCATGTAAAAAAAGTCACAGCATATCCACGGAGGGAATGATGATGAGTGGGCGAAGCTCCGGATGTTCATCGTAGATCGTGCCGAGTTCCGGATTAATTTAGTTAAGGCGCACGCTACGAATCCTTACGGTTCAACTACGCACAAGTGAAATCTCCCACCGGCACTTCATTGCAAGTCGTCAAGAACCAGTGCCTATATATATATATATATATATATATATATATATATATATATATATGGGTGGCCTGTGAATGGTTCTCCAGCGCGAGCAGTCGGTATTTTTCAATCAAGGAACTCGCTAGAAGACGCTGCCTGCGTCAAACTTGTCTCTCGTGGGTGAGGGCGCGTTCTCCTTCTTTGCGAGCTGGTAGCGCGTGCATCGAAGTAGTAGCACGTTCCGAGTAGCGCGCTCCTAGTAGCGCGTTCCTAGTAGGTAAC
>JABSTT010003432.1:0-29919 GCA_013339685.2 Hyalomma asiaticum | reverse complement strand
TTAAGGATCCCACTATTTTAACACGAAAGTGTGTTATGCGGGGTCCACCAATAAACCAGAGTAACGGTAGTGGATCTTTGAAAAAATGACCTTCTATTCACAATGACAAAGTTCTACCAAGGCGGACTCGAACAAACTTTCAAACGGGATTTCATGAAAGGAGCTGGATGCTCTACCGATATACCACCGCAACACCGCTCGTACGGGGAACAGATGGGCCTTACATTCGTCGGACCTTTCAGCGCCTGTATGAGGAATGCTTTAAGTAATTTCGCCAAGAAATAATCTGGTGCCACATACTGCCAATTGTCGATTTTTTTAGTGCAGCAACCGTAATAGATGCAGAGCACTGTCTCCGCATTGTCATAGTTCACCTCGCCAAGCCAAATACCTTGAAATGCCACATTCACAGGCCAAGATTGAATCACCTGCTCGTAAAGAGCTCTTATTGGGCACTTTTACAGAGGCAAAGAATGGAAAAAGATTGCGTAGGTATTGTACTCGATTTAGTGCAGTAACTTCCAAATTGCTTGGCAAGTTTTCTTACCTTCATGATGTCCTCCATAGCTTTTCTGTCAAACCCGCAGCCGCGCAATACGGACAAGCAGAATTTCCTGTTTGCTGTCCAAACTTCTCCGTTCATTGTACATATACCTGAAAAAACTGACTTTATTGAACTCTAGCTGCAGAATCTTAGGCAAGTTGAGGCTACTGTGACACGTTATAGCCCTACAGAAACGTTCCTCGTGGTCGCTCCAATATGTTTGCACAAAAATAATATTAAATGTATGGCAAATTTACAAACGATATGTAGTGCGTCCGGTCTTCATATGGAAACGTGGGCAATTATTGGAACATAAAACGGAACGTTTCTGTAGAGAAGGCCGGTTTTCCTTACAGGAAGCTGAAAACTTGGGCATGATAGCAGGTTGCCGGGAAGAAACTGTTACCTTATATCCTTTCTGTGTTAAGTTATGATCTGAGTTGTTCCCGCCAGGTAGAGCACACAGCAGAAACAGGACTGACTCGGAATCTGTAAATACGGCTGCTTTCAAATTCAATTCTCCAAAGTGGCCGCCGCATGTACAACGGCAGTCGATATTTCCTTCCTGATATTATAAGCTCAACTCTTTAGGCTTTCACGGAACACAAAGGTGGCTCACGCTGATCCTCCCACTGACTTCAAACCATCGGTTAAGAGGTAATGGTGATCGTTGTAGTCTTTGAGCAGCAAGAGTACATACAGCTTCTTTAATGCTCGTGGTGTGGTTTATGTCTTTGTCAAATGTCTAGCATGTCTGCCGAGGCATTTTTCGTGTGTGTAAGGAAAACGGGTGGCTGAAACACAGAGGGCATGAAACGGATGGAGGCAAACAATTTCAAGAAGGTGTTGGAAGTCTCTCAGCAGGCTGGCGTCAATGTAGCGGTACTTGTAGGCCGCTGTGCTCCTACAAATGGATGCTCTGCGCTGGCCCGCTGTGCGGAGGGGCGTGGTCAAGGTGTGAAACGTGTGCCTTAAGCACAATGAAATTAAGGAGTATTGTGGTAGGACGATCCTTCGAAATTGTAATTGTATCCGCTGTTTATGTCCAGGCCCTGACCACTGCCGTTTGTTCATACTGTGCTTTTCAGGTGTTTGCCAGCACCGCGAAGCTGTACCTCTCGTATTAGAGGAACAGCGAGCTCTACAGCTGTAACATGGTTTTCACTGACGTCCCCTGGTTTTCCTTACAGAGAAGTTGACAAGCTTTCACGTGTTCTTCAGCCGTTCGTTTAGACTTGCCCAAGGTTAGCTCCAGCAGAGTTCACGACTTGTTGATGGCGCACGAAGACCTGTACGTCTTTGTGAGAAAACATCATGGCCATTGAATATTATGGAAATGCTGCCATTTGTTTCCCTTCAAGGCCACGAATGCCGATTCCTCAGGCGCATCTGCAGGCTTCCTCATCGGTGTATGCCGATACGGAAAGTGCGGTTTTCCGTGTGTAGCGAGAATCCCACTGTGTTACACACTGCGCCCAAACACTGGTATCACCACAGACGGACATTCAAACACCATCTTCTGTATGTTCTACAAGACAGACCAGAACCACGTGAGGTAAGGAGGGCTCACGGGTGAGAACTTGCGGAATACCTTTATCATGGCCTGCTCAGAAGTCGGTACATGAAGACTGCGCGCAAGGAACGATCTGTCCTGTAGGCTATACGGATATCCAGGGATACAGCCTCTTTAGGAGCAGTAACCCATGGCCCATCGGCATCCGAATATGGTGCGACGTATTCTCGTATCTTGTTTCATCGTGCTGAATAACTGTTACCAGGTCACTGACACCGCAAGTGGAGCAATGACGGTGACAAAAAACAGCCATACCACATAGAGACGCCTCGTAGTGTTCAAGGAACTAAGTAGAACTTACCTCTCGGTGAGTTGCTTGAAATCACGAGAACCATTACGTGGAACATTGCAAAACGTGTTTAGAAAGAAAGAGGAACCACAGGTATAGATCCACATATTGCTTCCCCTCCCTTTCTATCTGCTCTCTTTTTTACACGTTGCGTTGAAATATGTTGTCGTGAGTTCAAGGAAATACTCTAGTCTGGCAAGGTGCATGCTCTGTTAACTTCCATATATTGATGGCTATTGCAATTGGCGGCATCATGAGAGCTCCACTAGGGATGTTCAATGCTAGTGGAGCCTAATGGCTGCTTACGTGCTGTGTGTCGGCGCGCAATCATGCATCTTCGCTGGACCCTTCTACAACTCGCCAATAAACGCCACTACAACTTGCAAAGCAGGTCACTCTGTCCTATGTATATCTTTCATTAAACCGCCGTATCGGCGCAAACGCGAGTGTGGAGGTCACGTCTGACCACTTGCTGCTGCCCTTTGCGTGCCGCATAGCTGTGTCCGCGCCTTGTAAGCTCCTTTTAAGCACAGAACTAAGCAGGATTTATTGCTTCGACTGAAGGCAATCAAAGCGACGTAGGCGTTTCCTCACTGATGGCTTGATGCGACAAGGACAGTAAGGTTTTCTATAAACACAAGGTCGTGTAGGCACACTATGTCTGGGAACACTCTCAGTCACCCGTCGTTAACGGTCTTTGTCATTGATTGATTTCTTAGGTTCTACGTCACAAGTCACGAAAGAGCCATATATGAGGGACGCCGTTGTGGACGACTTGGCAAATTTCGACTACCTTAGAGTATCTTAACGCGCGCTCCCGTCGGATGGTGTGCAGCCACCCCGGCTGGAATTCGATTGCACGAACTTCGGATAAGTAGCCGTATGCCATAGCGGCTAGAGTACCGTGGCGGTGCACCGGCATTCGTGAGTGTTCCCGTTCGGTGATATTGCATGTATTGCGGGCCCATGAGGCTCTGCGCTGTCTTCCAATTATTGAGGTAGGCTAGTATCGCGAACGATTCGGGCATCACAAATAAATACCGGAGCAATTACTGTTTTTATTTCAGAATTGTCTCATATAATTATATAGGTAAAAAGGCACGCTTTATCCTCAGTTGCAGTATCATTACGCGAAAGAAATTTAGGATGTCGCGCCAAATTATCAGTCACAGGAAGAATTTCCGGCATCTCGCTCATGGGGCTAGTCAGTGTGAAAGATCTGTAGTTTAATGAAGAGAGCTGCTTACCTTTGGGGCCATCACGATAACCGAAAGTACAGGGCGAGCGTACCAGGAGCTCAGTCGTGTTCCAGAATTTCATTATATTTTCGTAATCATTAAGTACGATGACATTGAAGCCATTTACCTTGAGCCTGGAAAATATGTCATCGGATTTTTTATGGCTTCCCAGCGGGATTTTCTCAAATAATAGTCGATTTATAAGAAGCTTTAAATGGAGTGTTTTTGGCTCCCAAATTCACTAGGATATCAACCTGTTTTTATCTACGCAATCGGAACGAAAACATATAAGCTGTCGTGCAACAGGCAATTTTCCGCCTTAATTTCAAAAAGAAAAATCTGCCTCGTTAAAACGTGTGTGAGACCATTAAACTTCAACTATAAGATGTGGCAAAATTACGAGGAGCTGAACGCACACGTTTTTCATACGCAGTGAGCATCCCATACGGCAACCTGCACACAGCGCGAAGGGATGCTAATGTCGGGCAGATAAAACCAGTTTATCAGGGGACACTATCGCGTTACGTAGAATCTCGTGACTCTAATGACAGCGAGAGTGCGAGCTCGCCCTTCCCGAACAAAGCCTTCATTGAGCACAAAGGACGACTGCATGGCGTTAACACCAAACGCAAACCGTTCCGCTATGTGTTTCGCAATCGCAGCACAATGTATTTTCGGGCTTCAGTTCCTACCACCAACCGTACGTTGGAGCCGTTTTGAATCGTCCCAAGAAACCGTCATCCATAGAGAGCTTTGCTGCAATATGGCGCCGCTACACCGCCGTAACTAGGGTGGTGTACTGCATGGCGTGAAAATGTACTTCATGGCGTGAACGCCGGACGCTAAAGCGAGCCACAAAGTAACTGTACTGCGACCTTGGCGCAGTGCGAACACAAAGTTCGGGATACGCTAGTTTTATGGTGGTGATAATACGACCATCGAAGGAGAAGAACCTGTATAAGTGACTGTGTAACAGAGATAACGAACCACGAAAGAGCGGTCATTGCGTAGCGCACTGAGGATAACAGACGGAGATCCATAGCTGCGCCTCACTCAGCAGTGGTCCGAATCGCGTTTACTAGTAAATGATTGTCCCGCTAGCATGCGGGCCTGGGCCTTGGATTCCGTTTGTGGCTTCCGTACCCTGTGGACATGCGTGCTGTCCGGCCTAGTGCAGTGTTTTTTGGCAGGCACATAGCTGAGGGACGACCGACCTACGTAGCTGTCCACTGAGTATAATTTTCTTGAGGGTGAGGAGTTCCTGAGGCGGCTGCCTATCCACTGGTAGGCAAGGTAGTCTACCGGCCTCAGTGCACGTTAAAGAACCCCAGGTGGTCAAAATTTCCGGAGCCCTCGAGTACGGCGTCTCTCATAATCAGAGCTGGTTTTGGTACGTTAAACCCCACATAACAACAAGTCTACCGGCCTGCGTGTCCTACCGATCAACGTCCAGACCTAACTAGAGGTTTCCTGACAGCTTAGCACGTCACCGTCGTAAGCAGCATCACCATCTCTCCTCATGTGCAGCCCTGCGGAAAGAGTGTGCCGCATAGTGAACCGCCACGCCCGCCAGGACCACCAGACACAAGGGCGAGTCAAGAATGCGTGAGTACTGGGCCTACCGCGGCATAGACGGAGGTACATACCAAAGCCAAAACTCACGTGTGCGGTCCCCCTGTTGTCATGTTTTGCACCCGCCGTTTTATTTCTTTTGTGAAGAGGGCGCTTTTACTGTTCTATATAAAACAAACCTTACGTATTCAAGCTTGGATCAAGCAGGATAGGGTAAAGATGTAGCGTATACGCGGAAAATCTGCATCACGTGCGAGAGAACTACGCTTAGATTAACATTGCCCCGTAATTTTCCATCTAACATGCTAATAACGCGCTGATGCAATTACAGAAGTTCAGATACATGTGACGGAGCACTCCCACATTAGAACAGGCTTATCTGTCCTTACTTGATCACTCACCGCGGCGATGATGAGATATGTGTCGCCATGCAGTGTACCATTAAATGAAGCATTCGGACAAGTGGCTACTGGTAATTCAACCTGAAATTGCTAGTGGCTTTCGACGACGTTATGGTATTAACTGAGGTGTAGCAGGTCGCCATGAGGGCCGGAGGGCTAGGGAATTATTTCATTGCTAAGTAATAGGCAAGTGGGAACCTACCGACACATTGTAGAGGAAGAACTAAGAGTACGATTCCCGATTAATAAGCTTTTATCGCCTATATAAAGCAATCAAACGAACGATCGGGCAAGAGTTCTTGTAACGAAGTATAACATGATGTGAAAAAGCTTCTTATCAAATTACAGTGCAAAAATGGCTTAGTCTTCAACTGGCAGTCGCTATTGAGCAGACGAAGCCTTAAATCGTTGAAAAAAATACGGGGCATAAGAAGATCTAAAAAGCAGAGGCGAAGCGACGCAGAAGGCAATGTCACTACCAATACGGATATAAATAGTTTCAGCAGGTAATGCGCTCTAATAGAATCTGTTCAGTGTCTGTTCAAAACCTGTATTGATTGAAGAAGGAGTGGTCCACAACAAGAGATCCCCCTGTAATAACTTTATTAAGTACAGGAAGCATCGAAACAAATAAAAATTAAGCAGAACGTCAGCTAGGGAGTATGCCGGGATCTTCGCAGATTCGCTTAAGTGGGAACAACTGAACGTCATGGTGTGGCAGAAGGACATCCTTATCACCTTGCTCTAACCAGAACTAACCAGAATATAGATACCATGTGAATCGGTGCTGGATAGAAGTGAAAGAGCAAGGCCCTGCACGGATTACAAACTCTTGCCATTCACCTTAGGCCCATGAGATGGCGAAAAGACGCTATCTTTATCTGAGAAAGCCAGTGAAGGATATCTAACGCAGGTGCGGCGGCTTAATATCGCCTTCGACTTCTCCTCTACAGCTTGCTCTTTGTATAAGCCACGTAGCGCTTACCTCTATATTTATGAGATCCTTGCAGAAACACCAGCGCTTCCGTTTCTTAGGATAACTGCGATCCTCTCAAACTCTCCAACATTTTGTGATATATGACTCGCCATAACACTAACGTAAGTGAAGGGTGTTTCGCTCATACATTAGAAGAGATTATCTTCCGTAGCTTGCTAAACATGTTCAGGCACAATGGAGAAGGAAAAATTCGTGGCGAGAGAGGAACGGGAGAGCGCTTCATCATGTGTTGAAACCTTAGGCCTTAACACTCCCGCTATACAAGTACTCCTGGAATGTCCTTTGCAGATATGTCACAGGGCCAGTAGTTCTGCGAAGCACTAATGTAGCTCATTAGTGCATCGAAATGAGATCCTAGGGGCATTTTTCCCACTGGCACTTGGATTTTCATGTGCGGAAAGCGTGGTTTAATTTTTATGCATCTCCTCAAAGTGCTGATAGAAAACATTCCAGTGTTGCTAATGTACGCACCTGATCACAGACCCGTACTCCTTTGTCCACTGGAGGCATTTGTTCCTGAAGAAGTCGTGAGCAAGGATTTCAAGGTGCCCTCGTATGCCCGTCACAGGGGGCATTGGCGGCAGCTTGCTTCCGGGCGGGCATCGCCGTCGCAGAGTCCACGCGTTCAGGAAGTGTAAGGTAGTCCACAGAAGAGCAGCGACGACAGCGGTCAAAAGTACTGGCGTAATCATGTCCTTCCCCGTGCCACCTAGGGAAACAGAGTGGTGCAGAGAGCGAGACGGAGCTTAATGGCCCAATATGTTGTCGTCATCGCTGTGTAACTAGTATATAACCACTTAAATAACATAAATAACTGATACAACTGCAGCGGCTCCTTGTCTTTTATTTCTCGAATACCTTAATATGTAAATGTTCTGCAAAGGAAAAACAGTTAGATTCAAGAGAAGAAATTCAGTTTGCCGCACTCGTGATTCATGCAGAAGGAAACTACACAAGAATGTACCACTGACAAGCATCTTGTGCTCAAGGAAATTGACTATGTGGAATCGAACATGCCCTAGTTCAATACGTGTATTGCATTTTCTTTGGGATTAGAAGAGACGGCTTACTTACGCCTGTACGCTCAGCCACACAAATGAAAAAATTCTCTCAGACATTCCCCTGGCCATCTGTGTGGCGAGCCGGCAGAAAACCTGTTCGCTTACGCAGCAAAAAAAAAATGTGTTTACAGTTACTGCAATGGTTTTTGATGTGCTGTAAAGGAAAAGATCAACTAGTGCACCCCTAACTCTTACGTTTAGCCATCCGTTTAACCCTCCAATGAGAATATTTGAAATCTACACAAAAATTCTCCGCCATAGTCGAAAGTTCCGAAGCACCAGACAGTTGCGTTTATTGGGCGCACGGGCATTCTCGCAACACATTGCACCAAACTAAATTTTTCTGAACATCGTCATTTGAAAGAAAGAATCCGGCGAATACAAGATCTTCCCTGTGCCTGGTTGGAACAGCGGTGGTGATTCAATTCCTCCAACCTTGAAGAACGAGCTCTTTAACCTTGGCTTATCGCGCATGTCTAAACTTACCGTTAGCATTCATTCGTGGATTCCCTGTAACCATTTAGATTTTTCAGTAATATTGTAAGGCTTTATTAATTTCGTCTAATAAATAAAAGTACGTACCAAAAACCAACACTAACAAAGCAAATTTCTGGTAAACGAATCTGAATAATCAATTACAAATGGCTCGCGGGCACGCATCGAGGTGCTGCGAGACCACGATCTGGTACGCATTGTGTTCCTGTGGTGCAACACTGCAATTTTCTCTTGTATGTCCCCGCAGACGATTGTCCACATCGAAGCGGACGTATCCACGACAAAACACGAGAATATGGACGACGCGAATGTTGAGAGGTTATTGATTCTCATTATGAGCAAAAGAAACGCGTAGATGAGAAAAAACACGAAACATATAAATGCGAACATTTATTTCAAATACAGCCTCTCACGATATCCGAGACTACCGTTCGAACCGTGCAAGAAAAATCAGTATTTGGCCGCACACATCGGAAACGTTTGTATCAAATTTTAACTACGCCTTCTGAACGGTAGCTTGCTCGCCCCACGAGAAACTGGGAGGCAGGTTCAGTAAATGTTATATTCTCCAAAAGAGCGGAGCTTCGGTTCCCTCTGCGATATTCTAAAATGTTCCAGCGTTTGTCACCACCTCCGCGGTCGCGCTGTTCTACAAGTATTTCGCAAGGCCGGGCTCCAATTCACCTCATCGGGGTGTCGCTTCGGTCGCCTTCGGATAACCGTTCTAGACCACCTCCTCGACGCTTCAGGTGTTCAACCAGACACCGAGAAAATTCGTACTGTCGCGACTTTTCCCCTTCCCCAATCTGCCTAAGAAGTCTGGAGTTTTGTTGGTCTGTGCTCACACTTCAGACGGAAGATTTCGCAGTCATAGCTCACTCACTCACGGAACTGCTCAAGAAAAATGTGGCTTCTATATGGGGTCCCCCTAATGCTGCCGCGTTCCCACGCACATTATACGTCTGACCACCGCACCCGCATTGCCCACTTTCACCCCTCAGCTCCAAGAGAAGTCCGAACCGATACCAGCAGATACGGACTCTGAGCCGTCCTTGCACAAAGCGAACGAGGACACATCCGCGTTATCGCCTATGCTAGCCGCCTCCTCACTGCCGCACAGCAAAACTATTCAGTTACGTACCCCGAATGCCTTGCTCTTGTTTGGGCTGTCCCAAGTTCCACCCATATCTACATGGCACGCATTTCTCTACCATAACGGACCATCACACGCTATTCTGGCTTTCGTGGCTCAAGAGTCCTGCTCGCCGCTTTGGTTGCTGCGCGTTGCGGCTGCAAGGATATGGCTATACCGTGACTTACAAGTCGGCACGCCAACACCAAGACGCATGCTCTCTGTCTCGTTAACCAGTCGAAGAAAGCCCCTGCATTTAGAACAATTATTTTATTTATTTATTTATTTATTTATTTATTTATTTACAAGATACTGCAGGCCCGACTGGGGCCCTAGCAGGAGGGGCAAAAGTATACTTAAAAGGGTAATACATAGACACATTTACATACAATGCACTGAGAACAAAAGAAAATACGAAAATAATAGCAGTTTGAATATCACATAAGAAAAGGAACATAAGTAAAATAACATAAATCAATCCTGAGGCTTTCAATTATTTTAAACTTTCCACTGCTGATATTGGCAGCGAGTTCCACTCGTTAATTGTGCGCGGGAAAAATGAGAATTTGAATAGGTTAGTTTTGGTGCTGTATGGGTTAGTGATTCTGCATGTCGATGCCTTGTAGTTCGTGACGCCAGTGATGTCACGTAGGGCTCAGGGGGAAGCAGCAAATGACGATTCTTCAATTGAAAGAGGAATTTTATTCTGTCAATTTTTCTTCGCAATTGCATGATTTTATGCCATAAAGATTCATTAGTTGAGTCGGAGAGTCTGTTTGGCGGTATTTAGAATAAATAAATCTAACTGCTTTTCGCTGGATCATCTCCAATGCTTCGATATTCTTTTTCCTGTGAGGGTCCCAAACAATGGATGCGTATTCGAGCTTGGGTCTTATAATTGATGAATATGCGAGCAGTTTGACATCAGGTGGGGTGTGTTTTAACTTATGTCGCAAAAAACATAGCTTACGGAAGGCGGATGAGCAAATGTTCGAAATATGGGTGTTCCAACTTAGTGTACTAGTTATTGTGATGCCGAGATATTTGTAGTGAGGGACCTGTACCCTTACCGATGCTTGTGTGATTATACCGATGCTTGTGTTTTATTCATAGCTAGACTACTTCATGTCACCGACGAACGACGCGTGATGCATCCTTGCGTGCCATCACTGATCACCCCGAATCGGCCTCTTCCCACAAGTTTCGCCTATTTGTCCACCGAGATAGTGCACTGTGCCAACGCAGCTTTCACCCAAGTGACTCGACATTACATCTTCTCATCCCTAATTGTTACGTCGCTACCAAGATGCATCAAGGAAGCCAGATAACACAACAAGAACGAAGGTTTATTCAGCAGCTTGTCTTTATAGTAAGCGCACGTGACGTTGCAGTGACGTGCACTGATAAGCCTGCATACTGCTCACACATCACTAATCATCTTCGCTTGGCCGTCCTCCATGCATTTCACGACCATCTAATGGCTGGCCGCCTTGTGTGTCGTGCCCTTGCGACAGAGTACACCGATGCTCCTTTTAACTTCGGCTTGCTCGCTCTGTCCGCAAGTACGTCGAGCGAGTGAGAAATGTCATCGCTGTAAAACAGTATCGACGCTTCCAGCCGGGCACGTTGAAGCGCTGGGTGTTGCTTTCGAACCATTCTTTCGCGTTTGCTTCGACTTACATACCCCGCCAAGTCCGGTAACAGGTAGGTCGCTATGGCCACAGACTGCGCCACGCACTAAGCGGTCATTGTGCGTTCCGAATGCACGTGTGGTTCCTTATGTCGCTTATATTCTTCTCCATGACGTAATTCTATTGCGTGGTGCTTGGCGGCAGCTACTTACGTACCGTGGCCCGACATTTCCTTCAAGCGTCGTCGCACGCATACTGAGGTCATGCCAAACCAAGCACAAGTTCAGTACATCACATAATCCGGAAACCATCGGCCTCACAGATCGTCTGAATCGAACTGTTACAGAGATGCTTGCGAAATGCGCCTCTTCTGACCCCAAAGACTAGGACTTTCCCTTACCGTATGTCACATTCGCGTGCACTTCTTCGCGCCACGACATCGCTGGCTACTCCCCAATTTTTCCAGCCTTACCTCTCGATACGTCAGTTCCTCGTCTCGCAACACCGACACACACCGACGCTATCGCCAGAGCTGCTCACGCAAGGGAAATAGGCCGTAATGGCCTTTTGGCCTCCCAAGAGAATCAGCGTCGTTTGTACGACCGAAGACACCGGGACGTGCAATTTTTGCCTGGCTCTCTGGTAATGTTATAGTCTAGGTCCCTTCGCGTCAGTCTCTCTTAAGACTGTTGCATCGGTAATCAGGCACATGCCGCGGTCTTCGTGCCGCCACCCCTGTGATTTATGAAATCGCATCTGCGCCCCCTCTGCTGCATACGCTGCATTACCTTGTGGTATGGCGCGCGTCACCCGTCTGACGGCTTATCATGCTCCCGATGATACTGAGGGACGTCGTCCCAAAGACGTTGCTTCTAGCACTGGGGGATGATGCTACATGCCGCTCGGACGACGCGCGCGGGCGTATCGACCGAACGGCAAAAATAGCTGTGAGCTTGGCCGGTCAGCATTGCCGCAGGTGTTGTAAATAAAGGTGTACATAGTTTCCCGCGTCCCTGACCTGTCGTACGCGTAGCAATATGAAAAGAAATAAAAGACTGTTCGGTGTGTGCACAGCACACGCATGCTCAAGTACTCTGGTGTCATGGGAGAAGTGCGGGCTTGTTGCGTTTGGTGTTCCCGCGACGGCGCCATAGAAGAAGGGTCAGGTGGTGAAGATGACGACGACGGGCAAAGAAATGCGGCCGCGATGGCCAAAGACGGAGCATGGCGCGTGGAGCGTGCACGTGAGGCGCCACTTTCAGGGGAAGCGAAGCGGCGTTCAACAAGAGCGGACGTGGCACAGGAGCTCTCCGCGAGAACCACGGTCGAGGCGTAGTCACGAGTGCCTGGCAAGCGCCAAGAGCCGGAGTGGATGGCTCCGCTTGGCACCGAGCTCCCAATGCAGTCCACGGAACGCCTGACTAGCCGCCCGTGCCACCAACAGCACCGTCGGCTGTAGGCCCGAGTGCTGTACCACCGGCCTAGGATCTCGCAGTCAGGTCCACGACTCGGTGGGTCTTCATCTCCGTCGCTACCTGCAGCACGGTCGGGCGTAGTCCCGAGTGCGGCCCTGCCTCATCGAGCACACTAGTGCCTCGAGTTTCGTGCCAGCTGTCCTGCCTCTTCGGGCCACGAGGGCTTTGAGTACCGTGCCGGCTTCAGTACCTCCTCGTCCCTTCGCTGGCACCATGGAGACGCCAGTGTAGACGCAGCGCTGCTTGTCGACGACCTCCCGCGACGACCTCCGACTCGCGCCGACTTTACACCTGCGTCCTTCCCCCGAACGAGTTGACCAGCCTCGGCAAGACTGTTTCGAACTGTGACTTCGCTCGTGTGTTTCTCTCTCTCTCTGTTCTGAAGTGCCGCGTTTCCTTATTCATTTATTAGTTCTTTGTTCCATGTCCTTGTTTGTTATTGGTTTTGTTATAAATTCCTCGCAGAAAACAGCCTCGCCATCTTTCGAAACGCGTTGCCGTCGTCAGACGCAACGTGCGTTCCATCTAATGTCCAAAGAATCCCATCACAATGGCGCCCAACGTGGGGCGGGGCTGTTTTCTGTGTGGGTCAAAAGATCACGACGGCGACATGGATTTAGACGAACTCACTATTCTCGGCAAGAAAGTTGGTTTATCGGTAGACGCATTTCGGGCATGGATTGAAGAACAGCGTGCACGCGAGAGGGAGGAGCTCTCTGAGGAACGCGAAGCGCTGCGCGAGGAGGTTGCGCGAACGTGTCCAGGAGGCGGAGTTAACTTTAGAACGTAAAAGGCGCGAACAGGCCGAGCGCGAGGAACGTGCGCGGCGCGAGCAAGCCGAGCGCGAGGCACGTGCCCGTGAGACAGATCTGACCTTAGCGCGTGAAATAGCAGCTATAGAAGAAAGAAACTGGCTGTTTCGCATGCGCTTGTTAGAAGCGCAAAACGCTGCAAGAGCTCGCGCGTCCGTTGACACAAAGAGTATCTCTTTTATAGAACGAGGGACTTGGCAGTGCTCAGACAAGCTGAACGAGGCAGACAGCACCTTCCCGAGCGTGAGGCAGAATACTAGCCAGAGTGACATAGACTTTGTAGCCTCAGGGAGGGAAGATACTGTTAATAGAGGGACAGTAGTTCTTTTAGGGAGTCCCACTAGAGGAACAATTCTTTCCTGTCCTGATAACGGCGGCGAATGCCGTAATGAAAACCCTCAATGGGTTAATGTCGATTTTTCCTCGTGGGTGCCGCCAGTTGCGGTAACGTGTAGCGCCGCCATGGGTGATTGCCCGAAACCAAAATCTGAGATGACGTTTTCAGATTCGTCGCTCATGCAGCGTTATGCCACAAGGAATAACATAAACATGGACGAGGGCAGGAGCCACTTCCTTCAAGGTCTGTTGACTTCAGAACATAGTAATTGTAGTAGTTTGTCGTGTGGAGAGCAGATCAGTACTGAAGTAGCCGATAAAGAAAGCCAAAGGGATTCAGGTGAAAGCACACGTCACATGGGTGCAAACAATGACTTCCGATGTGATGGCACAGGGTTGATGCAAGGGTTGTTCAGGTGTGCAATGACTGATGAGTCACCTGTTCGATCATGTGATCCAGAAACCATATCTCCAGAGAAGCACGTTCTGCAGACTTGTCTCTCGCAGCAAGACGCTTGGGCGCCCGAAGTGATCACTCATACGCTTTTGCATCGAATTCCTGGCTCGGAACGCCATGCGATTCAGTGTCATGTTCAGGCAGAGGTTGTCGTGAGAATCAACGAACAGAAGCAAGTCAAAAGCACATGTTGCATGTGCAAAAATACTTACCACCGATGTGATAGCAGAGCGTTTGTACAGGGGTGTTTCAGCCGGGAAAGTACTGACAAGTCGTCTTTTTTGTTACCTGGTTCAGAAATCCTGTCTCTAGAGGAGGATCTGTTAAGGACTTGTCTAGTGCGGCAGGGAATTTGTGTGTCTCACGAGTTCGCTCACGCGTTTTTGGTTCCCAGCACATATCTGGAAGACCTTTGTATTCCTTGTGATTATGTTCATCTAAGGCCTCTACTAAGCACCAGCGCAAGTGCGCTGTTCGAACGGACCATGGTACTGAATATTTTCTCGTGGGGTCACGAACGCGGGTCGTTGCTACGTTTGTGTAACAAGATCATGAGAGGTGTTTTTAGTTTTGTTTGGGACGCGATAACCTAAGCGCACATCTCAAATAACCGGTTTCTGCTCTGTATTTCGACTGTAGACAACGGAATTAACTAGTAAATATGCGCCACGGTTGTGCGTTTGCATGTTGCAGTGTTCAACCTTTGGCATAGCACCTTTAGCACTGGAGTTTCTGGCTACCTGAATGAACTCGTTGTGTCTTCTCAACGTGAGATGATGTTTGTGAATATTCCGTGTGCGTATGGTATTTTCGTGTGCTCCTATGAAATTAGTGTTTTCAAAGCAGACGTTAGAACTGTGGACTTTGTGTGCTGTGTACTGTGTGCCCTGTATGCTGGACAAGTGTGGCACATCAAAATTGCGCACTTACCCGAAGTTTTTTTTTTAATAAAAAAAGCACTTATCGAAAGGGGGGCTCATGTCATGGGAGAAGTGCACGCTTGTTGCGTTTGGTGTTCCTGCGACGGCGCCATAGAAGAAGCGGCCACGAAGAAGCGCTGGCTCAGCACGTGAGGTGGTGAAGATGACGATCGACGGGCAAAGAAATACGGCCGCGATGGCCAAAGACGGAGCACGGCGCGTGGAGCGTGCACGAGAGGTGCCATATTGAGGGGAAGCGAGGCGGCGTTCCACCAGAGCGGACGTGGCACAGGAGCTCACCGAGAGAACCACGGTCGAGGCGTAGTCCCGAGTGCCTGGCGGGCGCCAAGAGTCGGAGTGTATGGCTCCGCTTGGCACCGAGCTCCCAATGCTGTCCACGGAACACCTGACGAGCCGCCCGTGCCACCAACAGCACCGTCGGGTGTCGGCCCGAGTGCTGTACCACCGGCCTAGGATCTCGCAGTCAGGTCCACGACTCGGTGGGTCTTCATCTCCGTCCCTACCTGCAGCACGGTCGGGCGTAGTCCCGAGTGCTGCCCTGCCTCATCGAGCACACTAGTGCCTCGAGTTTCGTGCCAGCTGCCCTGCCTCTTCGGGCCACGAGGGCCTTGAGTACCGTGCCGGCTTCGGTACCTCGTCGTCCCTTCGCTGGCACCATGGAGACGCCAGTGTAGACGCAGCGCTGCTCGTCGACGACCTCCCGCGACGACCTCCGACTCGCTCCGACGTTCCACCTGCATCCTTCCCCCGAACCAGTTGACCAGCCTCGGTGAGATTGTTTCGAAGTGTGACTTCACTCGTGTGTTTCCTTGTGTTTCTCTCTCTCTCTGTTCTGAAGTGCCGCGTTTCCTTATTGATTTATTACTTCTTTGTTCCATGTCGTTGTTTGTTATTGTTTTGTTATAAAGTCCTCGCAGAAAACGGCCTCGCCATCTTTCGGAACGCCATCTTTCGGAACGGGGATGAAAAAACCAGCAAAAGTGCTCATCGTTCCACGTGAGGCTCAAATCTAAAAATTGTAGACAAGCTTCTTGCGGTAATTCGATCGTGAAAGATAGGCCTCGTCCTATTCTTTTAAAGACGTTTAAAATAGCTTCAGGGGATGTAAGGTCTCCATGCAAAAGAATTAAAAAATCATCGACGTATCTAAAAACTCCCGTGTTAAGAAGGAGCTGTTGCCGTGCGACTCTGCCCACTCAAAGATTGTCAAGAGGGGCGTAGCCTCTCTCTGCTTGGAATCGGCGCTGAGGAGGTCCTGTCCACACAGCATGGTACGTATTTTTCGCAATCAGGGTAGCCGATTACAGGCTGCAGGCTTCCCTCATCAGTCATCACGGCCGTTGTTGAATCACTGCTGCAGAAGTTTAAACGTGGAACAAGGGAAGCGTCGACTGCTACCCAGCCCTCAAGGATTAGTCCACAAGTAGTCCCATATATCCATAAGCTCTCGAACAATTTCAAGAAAGTCGCGGGTACCCCGTGCCTATAGGCACGGGGTACCCGCGACTTTCTTGAAATTGTTCGAGACCCGGGGTACCCGCGGGGTACCCGCGACTTTCTTGAAATTGTTCGGTACCCCGTGCCTATAGGCACGGGGTACCGATGGTCTTTTCGGCGCCCGAAAAAATCGGGAAGTTGTGCCAACGTATTTGCGTTAGCAAAAAGCGCGACGGCGAGAAGAAGCATCAGAGGCCTTTTGTTAAAAAGTGTTCCACGGGGGTCGTGTACTCGATACCCCTATCCTGCGGCAAGGTGTACATCGGTCAAACCGAAAGGTGTGTTAATGACCGGTTAAGGGAACACGCCCAAAAATTAATAAAACGAGATGACAGGTATGCGCGCCTGGTTGCGCATTGTATAATTTGTGGCTGTGAAGCAGGATTCTCCGAGACTAAGATTCTGGGCAGAAGCAAAAGAAAAAGTGCACGTGAAGTGTTAGAGGCTGTGTAAGCACCCCGTCGCTCTCTGTATCCCATTGAAGTGCAGTTCATAAAATCTAGACTGAGATGAAAGGAGCAGTAACAAAATGTACGTCTTGATTGTGTGTGTTGGCTTCATATGATGTTCATGCGCGCATGTGCCACATGTATATATTCAAGCCTTCGTGCGATGAATAAATCAGTTGGAAGTGAGCGCTGTACGTGGTTGATGCCTGGGTGTGTGGGTGTGTGTGTGTGTGGATGTGTGGTGTGGTTGCGCTCAAAATAAGTTTTGGAGAAGGTCGAAAGGTCACCGTTTCAATGATTTTGCCGTAATCCAATATATTCTCCTAATCCCTCTGAAGTAGGTTACGGCAGCTGGCTCTACGGAACCTTCGCAGGTGGCAATGACATCGGTATATTTGTGCGCCTTTTCCCGATGGGACTATTTCAAAAACCCAATAATTTGTACCGATGGTAAAAATAAATTCCATTTACCAGACCAAGTCGCATTACCTTAAGGACAAGCCCTTTAACTTACTTTAGATCCGCCACGGTGCTCTAGCAGTTATGGCACTCAGGTGCAGACCCGAAGGTCGCGGGGTCGAATCCCGGCCGCGGCGGCTGCATGTTGATGCTTGTGTGCTGGGCGATGTCAGGGCACGTTAAAAGAACCCCAGGTGGTCGGAATTTCCGGAGACCTCCACTACGGCGTCCTTCATAATCACAGCTGGTTTTGGGGCGTTAAACCCCACAAATCAATCGATTACGCTTGAAGCGCAGAACTAGTTCTTCGCTAGTACACTCTTAGCACGGTAACCTTTAGTTTATTTTATAGGTACACAAAAATGTGAAAATATGCTCCTTTACTAAAGGTTAATGCACTTTAACCTTTGTAAAGGAGCATATTTTCACATTTCTGTTTTCCTATAAAATAAATAAAGGTGACGATGTTTAGAGTGTACTTGCAGTTACCTGCAGGGGAAAGGAAGAGCAAACCTTAGAACTCTGGCACTCTTGGCAATGCGGAACGACGCCGCTCTCTCAAATGGCTTGGGAGTACTTGTGCATCCCAGCAACGTCAGCACCTGCAGAACGCGTGTTCTCCGCTGCTGGGCAGATCATTTCAGAAAGAAGGAGCAGGCTAAAGGGAGAGAAGGTTGACATGCTTGTGTTCCTTCACCAAGATGCTTGGCTTATTATAATTAAACTGAACGGTTCAGCCGTAGCGGCACGGAAGCTGTTCATGTCACGGAACTGCAAGACCTCGAATTTGTATTGTGTTTTGTGGTTTCAAATAAAAATAAAACACGAACTTACTTTTTGTTTGTAAGGTCTGACTGCTTGGTTTTGAGCATTAATTTCTTAGTGGGCATAGTCCGGCATTTTCACTGCGGTAATTGCATTCACAAAAGAATTCCTCATAAATGAAACCAGCCGAGCACTGCGAATAGCAGCGTATTGTGACTTAGAACTATCGGCAAATGCACTATCGATAGTATCGTAAGTTCTTTTTTAAGCTATCGCTACTATCGATAGTCCATTTAACGATAGTTCTGCATCACTACGACCCGATGAACACTGGTGTCCGTAGTTATTTGCCTGACGTCCGCAGTGTATACACTTAGCACGGTAACCATTGCTTTATGTTATAGGTGCATAGAAATGTGAAAATATGTTGCTTTATGAAGGTTAAAGTGCTTTAACGTTTAGTAAAGGAGCATATTTTCAAACTTTTGTGTACCTATAAATTAAACTAAAGATTACCGTGCTAAGAATGTACAGGCGTACTCAGCAGCCCATCTCGTGCGATTAGTGGAGTGGTCGTAAGTGGGGACTCGAGCGGTCCATGCGTGTTCGGCGCTGCGGCGTCGGGTGATCCCTGCAGATGACGCACGCGTGCTCCCACTTTTCTGGAGCGTACCTAGTCCGCTCTCCCAAAACTGGAAATTCGCGGTAATGGCACACACAGATTCGCGGGGGCCCGATGTGGGCATCACTGTTTATGCCGGTATGGTTTTACTTGGGACATGTTACGCAAGACGCAGTGTCTATGAATCACGAAATACTTTCACGACGCACTTCTCAGAACGCGTGAAACGAATGCAACTGCTCGTGAAACAACCAACGATATGTTTTGCGGAATAGTACTCCCAACGCACGCGCCGCCGGCGTGTAAACTAAGCGAACACATCGGAAGTATGAGCGACTGCATTGCTAAGTATAAGTAGGAGTGGAACCCGAATAACACCACCGTTTCCTTTAATTCATTTGCGGAGTTTTAGTTCCCTAACACAGCCATGATTATGAGTGACGCCGTAGTGGAAGTGTGCCATTTGGGGTTCTAGATGTGCACTGCCGTCGCGCAGTACATGGGTCGAAACATTTGCCTTTTTGTAAAAGCAGCAGCCACGCCCGGTATTCGATCCCGCGACCCTTGGATCAGCAGCTCTACACCCTTAGCACGGTATCCTTCAGTTTATTTTATAAGTACGCAAAAATGTGAAAATGTGCTGCTTTGCTAAAGGTTAAAGCACTTTAACATTTATAAAGGAGCATATCTTCACATTTTTGTCTACCTATGAAATAAACTAAAGGTTACCGTGCCAAGAGTGTGGGCCACAAGCGCTAGACCACCGTGGGAGGCACCGTTTTCTTTACCGAAGTTTACTGTTTGCCTGAACGTGTCCATAACTATGTGTAAATGTTACTTTTTACTGACCTCGGGGTGGCTTTCCATCTCTCGGTGCAATCAATGGGTACCTCGCCGTGAGACATTATACAAAGCATGCGGGAATATTTTTTTCCTTCGTTCCCACAAGAGTGACCCTCCCACCAAAAGTGATTGTGAGCTTATATGCTCAGAGCACTGTCTTGCAAAGAAACATTTGTTTCATTGATTCATTAGTCACACATTTGTATATCTAAGTGGAAAGGCAATGCAGAAAAAAACATCACGAACGAAACCAATATTTTATAAATGTATAGGCTTTACACGTTGCTTTTGATATAACTGATGTCACGTTTTCCCTCTTATCAGGTTTAATGCCCAGAGTTACTTTTGTAGGGTCTTCCTTCTGATGGTTCCGATGACCGCCGGGACACGTGGAAGTACGGAGTCGGGGCAAAGGTGGCCTCACAGCAAAGCACGCAGGTCTATTTCAACTGTACGCTCTTTACAAAACTTGGCCGGGGTGGCCAGTACTGTCAGCAGTACTGTCAACAACACCACTGGGCTGAAACCGCACCGAGCGGTTCGTTCCGAGCCCTTAACGTTTCCACTCAAACGTGAATAAGCACCAAGCTTTAAAACTTTCTCATCTCTCGATTAGAGGCAGCGCCAAGCTCCTCCTCTGACCACCTTGTCGCGTCCACGACCGTAGTTAGAACTAAGCTCTCCCCTCCTCTTCTCTGTTCTCCGTTAAACACACCTGATCGCTTCTGCGACCGCCTTCTGGGTTCTGGGACCAACCCATATGCAGCACTTCACCAAGAAAACCTGTGTTCACTCTCTCCATGAGAGCCTACGTCGCGCCTTCGCGTTCCCACACTTCGACCCGCACGCTGCACCGAGATTTTCTCAAAGGTAGTATCAGTCACTAATTCCGTGATGAGTTAGCAGATCTCCACTGCAGGCCCAAATTCCCACTCTATTTACCAGGCGGCATGCATCCAAGCCGCCGCTTCGACAGGACTGCCTGACAGGTCTATTGTCATCAAGAGCACTTCCGTACATTTTGTGGGAATGTTGACATCCCCTGATGAATTTCTCTCGCTCTCTCGCATGGCGCTCGCGTTTCCTCAAAGCTCCTAAGGTGGCTTTCCCGCGGGGCACGAGACGTGACGTCATCGGCATGCGCACCGCTGCGCTGAGGATGGCGCCGGTGTTCCCGCAGGGGTGCTACCTGGTGGCGAGGATTCGCGGTCCCGCGGACGGGGATCGATTCTCGCTCTCTTGGCCTTGGGACGTCGTCGCGCGTGGTCGATGCTCGTGCGCGCGGTGGCGATGAGCTCCGCTGGGACGACTCCGCGGATGCCTCTCCCGATCGCCGATTGCGCCTCTGTTCGCGCGACTTATCTCGCGAGCAATACAGGCTGACTGTTCCAGCATGCGCGAACACTACTCGCTCGGTAACCTGCTGCAGTGAGTCGAATGTCATCGATTACGCGTGGGGTATTGCATTAGCATGTCTGCTTTGTATAGTTCGGCTAGCGTTCTTACTATGTGTAGAAGGTGCAAATAAATGCCCTACTGTTGGTTTGCACTGAGGTGAACTGTGTTCTTTGTTGCTCGATCGTGGGAGAACCCCGTGGCCGCCCCTACATCTGGCGCTCAACATGGGGCTCTTGGAACATCGGACAAGTTTTTCTCGGTTCAAGACAACCTTTGTTTGAATCTGTCGAGATTACTACAGATATGTCGCGCGCGCGCGCGCGTGTGTGTGTCTGTGTCTGTGCGCATGCGTGTGTTGTAACAGCACACATTAATAAGTATGCACTGAGCGGTTGAAGTGCACACTAGAGGCCGGATTTCGCTATCGCGTTCAGCTCTTAAAGGCGAAGCTTAAGTGTCCCCCAATTTTTGCGCCTCTGTTCGCGCGACTTATCTTGCGGGCAATACAGGCTGACTGTTCCAGCATGGGCGAACACTACTCGCTCGGTATCCTGCTGCGGTGAGTCGAATGTCAAAGATTACGCGTGGGGTATTGCATTAGCATGCCTGGTGTGTATAGTTCGGCTAGCGTGCTTACTATGTGTAGAAGGCGCAAATAAATGCCTTACTGTTGGTTTGCACTGTGGTGAACTGTGTCCTTTCTTCATCGAGCGTGGGAGAACCCCGTGGCCCTCCCCCACAATTTCCACGACGCGGTCATCTCCCCCGAACAGGCGACCCCATGGCGACAGGTCGACCGCGCAGAAAGGTCAAAGGATTACTTCTGCAGGAGACTGCAGATTTACGTGTCGGCCTGTGTCTGAATTTCGCCTGCATTTCGAACCTTTGTCCCTCTTTCTAACCCTGTATATATATATATATATATATATATATATATATATATATATATATATATATATATATTGCTACGGCACATACGCGAGTATGAGCTATTTCATGGTGTGACCAGAGAAGACGACGACGAAGCGACCACCTAACGCTGGCTGTTCTTGCTGTGCGCAGTTACGGCAGTGCTTGTAAATACAGCTGTACATAGCCTTGTTTGTGCGTAACATCGTGGTGGAGGTGCGCGATCCTTGACCTCGCCACGGAGCTTCGCAGCGGCCGCTTTCTTGAAGCTCCCAAGATGGCTTCTGACGAAACGGCGCCGCCACCCGCTAATCCATCTGCGACAACCTACGTCACCGTTACAACACCCCGAGATCCCGGCGTGTTCTCAGGCCGCGAAGGTGCAGACGTGGAGGACTGGCTTACGCGGTACGAACGTGTAAGTGCCACTTCCACCTGCCGGTCGCCTTCAGTCGCTTGACATCCCCGCAGAACCCTTCTTCCGCGTCGGACTCGACCTTCTAGGCCCCTTCCCCATCTCAGCCTCCGGAAACAAGTGGGTAGCGGTGGCGACAGATTACGCCACGCGCTATGCGATCACCCGCGCACTACCGACAAGCTGTGCCACTGATGTTGCGGATTTCCTGCTGCGCGACGTCATCCTCCATCATGGTGCTCCGCGACAGCTACTCACTGACCGCGGCCGTAACTTTCTGTCCCAGGTAATCGCCGACATCCTCCGTTCTTGTTCCACTCAACACAAACTGACCACTTCATACCACCCCCAAACCAACGGTCTCACCGAGCGCTTAAATCGCACCATTACAGACATGCTGGCTATGTACGTTTCCGACGATCATCGCGACTGGGACGTCGTGCTTCCTTACATCACATTTGCGTACAACTCCTCTCGTCATGACACTGCTGGATTTTCGCCGTTTTATCTGTTGTACGGACGAGAACCCGCTTTACCTCTGGATACCATACTCCCTCCGTCGGCCGCTGCTACCACTGAGTATGCCCATGAAGCCATTGCACGCGCAGATCACGCTCGCCAGCTTGCCCGTGTTCGGCTTATGGCGTCACAAGGCAGTCAACAGCGTCGCTACGATGCTCGACATCGTGAAGTATATTTTTCGCCTGGTCAACTTGTCCTCCTATGGACTCCATGCCGCCGTGTGGGCTTATCCGAAAAGCTCCTTTCCCGATACGCTGGACCGTACCGCGTGTTGCGCCAAGTGACTCCTGTGACGTACGAAATTGCTCCCGTCTCGTCCACGCAGGCCGATCTCAACTCATCCAGCGACGTCGTTCATGTCTCACGGCTCAAGCCTTACCACTACACTTCTGACGACACCTTTTAGCCGCTCCGAGACGGAGCTTCTGCCGCCGGGGGTCATGCTACGGCACATACGCGAGTATGAGCTATTTCATGGTGTGACCAGAGAAGACGACGACGAAGCGACCACCTAACGCTGGCTGTTCTTGCTGTGCGCAGTTACGGCAGTGCTTGTAAATACAGCTGTACATAGCCTTGTTTGTGCGTAACAATATATATATATATATATATATATATATATACAACTTCCTCCTACGTGCTTGATATATATATATATATATATATATATATATATATATATATATATATATATATATATATATATATATATATATCAAGCACGTAGGAGGAAGTTGTTCCTGGATGGACGTCAATTCCTTCCGAAACGACGATATGGTTGTCCGAGGCGGTACATTTTTTGAACTCTTTCCGCTCCCCATGTTAGCACTTCATTGTCTCAGTTATAGATATATATACGCTCTGCATCGTTTTTAACCGTAAATAATGCTTCAGAATACTATTCAGTTTGTTCCATTCCTTGTATGTAAATATATATATACGCTCTGCATCGTTTTTAACCGTAAATAATGCTTCAGAATACTATTCAGTTTGTTCCATGTGTATTCTCGCATTAGAGGAATTCCTTGGTATGTAATGCATCCAGCGCCAAATTGTCAGATTAGTGCCCTTGCAAAACTGTGTCCGAGCAAGCATCTCATTCTTCCCTGTTTCATATTGAAGCTTTGTGAAGGTAGAAACACACTAGGAATGGTACACAAAAGGTGCCTGCAAGCATTACGCCGTTCGGCAGGTGTAACTCACGTCCTGGAGCTGCAAACAGCAAATATTCAGTGCTCACCTGTGCCGGCGTTGTTGCTGAGGGCAGAGATCGCCTGGACTGGTTACTTATTTAGTCGGGAAGGTGTGTGCACACCGCAGAGTTACATGGGCGCTTAAGAGCCTATGACTCGCCGTTGTGTCTATTATCTTTTTCATCGAAACACGTCACAGCTGTTTTTACTCGTTCGTGCACCTCTTTAGCGCTATCGCAATCCTAGCAGCAAGCACAAAAATAGCCTGCTCTCATAGTAGTGTGTAAGAATAGGCCGCACAATGTTGAGGCCTGTGCACAGCCTAATAAAATGACAATTACTGGCCCTGTTTGCGTACATGAGATGACCTTGCGTAGTTTTAGGTTGTTGCTTGTGTATATATATATAGGGCAAACTTTTATACCTTCAAGAAGACCGATAATACAGGTGACCTCAGTGAGCCGGTTTAGAAGCCAAAACCGCCCATTGTAGGTGGCGAGAAACTTTCGGCAAACCCCTCGTTTTCGTGCAGGAGTCCACAGCCACACTAAATCTCCTGGACGGTAAGTTACCGGACGATGGCGAGTGTCGTACCGTGCTTTTGATCTGTCTTGCGACGCCAAATTGCGCAAACACGCAATCCGACGCGCCTCCTCGGCAAGGCAGACGGTTTCTGCAGCTGTGGAATTTTTATGTGGACCGAAAAGGAAAACTGTCGATTGTCTGCGGAGGCGGACGAGCGCATAGAAGGAAGAAAGCTGTAGCCAGTTGTCTCGTGCTTGGCTGTGTTGAATGCGTGCGTAACACAAGGCAGCACGTCATCCCAGTTCTTGTGGTTGGATGAAACGTACATGGATATCATGTTAATGATCGTCCTGTTAGTGCGCTCTGTGAGCCCATTTGTCTGCGGGTTGTATGGTGTCGAGTGACTATATTTGGACTCACAGAACGCAAGCAGCTCTTCCACAACATCCGCTGTGAACTGTCTTCCGCGGTCGCTATTAATCACACTAGGTGGACCATGTCGCATAATGAGATGTCACAGCGGGAAACCAAAGACGTCCGTAGCAGTTGCGGAGGGCACGGCCGCCGTCTCGCATTAGCACGTGAGGTAGTCGGTACAAACAATTATCCAACGGTTGCCACTGGCTGACCTGGGAAGTGGACCCACGAAGTCAATGCCAACTTGTTGGAAAGGCGTACTGTGCGGTGGCACCGGCTGCAGGAGACCAGTTGGAGCAGTAGACGGACGTTTGTGGCGTTGACACTGCATGCAGCTCGCCACGTACATGTCTATGGACCGTGGCATTCCGGTCCAATAGAAACGTTCCTTAATCCGGTGTAGCGTCCGCGTATGCCCTAAATGGCCAGATGTAGGATCATCGTGCATGGCACTTAGAACTGCCGCACGAAGACTTTCCGGCACCACAAGAAGAAAACACGCGCCAGTGCTCGAACAGTTATTCTTATACAAGAGTGCACCGCGTAGACAGAAATCACGTGCTGATGTAGAGGCGGATGCAGCGTTGAAGAGCGAGGCTAATTTAGTCCTTTCGCTATTTGTCTCTGAAACTGTCCAGGTCCAGAAATTTCGGCAACACGGAAGCCACAAGATGATCGAAATCATCGGTCTCACAGTCCGTCGAGTTAATTGGCACACGCAAGAAGCATTCCGCGTCGGCGTGTCATCGACAGCTCTTGTAGGAGACACTGAAGCTGTATTCTTGCAGCCGAAGTGCCCAGCGTGCTAGACGGTCACAGGGGTCACGAAGGTTAACGAGTGGTGGTGGGTCACCACTGTGAGAGGGCGTCCATAGAGGTAAGAACGGAAGCGCTGGACTGCGAATATAACCGCCAGGCATTCTAGCTCAGTCACTGTACAGTTCTTCTCGGGCCTACTCAGTGAGCGACTTGCATAGGCGACCACGTGCTCGCCATCACCGTAGCGTTGAACTAGGACGGCGCCAACCTATGCCGCTGGCTTCCGCATGAAGTTCCGTTGGGCTGAAGGACTGAAGTGTTGAAGAACCGGTCGTGACATCAGCAAGAACTTCAGTTGACGAAAGGAAGGCTCGCAGTATGCAGTCCACTCAAAGAGAGTATCCTTTCGTAGCGGGCTCGTCAGCGGATAAGCGACATCGGCGAATTTAGGAATAAAGCGACGGAAATACGAGCAGAGCCCCAGAAAACTGCGGAGCTCCTTCACAGAGCGCGGTGTCCTGAACCATTCAACGGCTGCTGTCTTGTTTAGATCAGGCCGGATGCCGTCCTTATCAACAAGGTGCCCAAGAACAAGAGTTTGGCGTTCACCGAAGTGACATTTCTTAGAGTGCAAAACAAAGCCAGCGCTTCTAATGCAGTTCAAGACAACATCCTGCCGTGAGTTGTGCTATATATATATATATATATATATATATATATATATATATATTGTGGGGAAGAAGCGGGCAGTCTGGCCTGGGCTTCGGACGAGTAAAGGTGCTTATTGTTTTGCTGCCTCTGTGTTCTCTCTGGGAGCTCTGGCCGACCACTAGCCCTGAGCCCACAATATATATATCTCAAAAAAGAGTTCTTCCTGGCTATCGGTTTAAATATGCTCTCTGAAAGACACAGTGACAAACATAGGATTTATTCTGACGTTACGGCTGGAGGCCAGCCTTTTGCCGAAATGTCAGAATAAATCCTATGTTTGTCACTGTGTCTTTCTGATAGTATATATATATATGCTCCTTCCAAGAGTAAAAGGAGGAGATTTAGTTGGTGCAAGGTTTGGACCGCAGTCCGGTATGCGACAGGCATAGAATACATCAGTTGTTGATGGTATTTAAATACCATAAACAACCGATGGATCTCGTGCTATCGCCTTTGTCAGAGGTCGTGCAAATGTTGGTGTTTGCATTGTGTACCAGCCTCTTATGTGCACCAGTCATATATATATATATATATATATATATATATATATATATATATATATATATATATATATATATATATATATAGGAGCTTTATCAAAGCTGGTGTAGCGGGAACTAGTTGCACAATCCGCTGAGCTCTGTGCCTGCTAGCTGGAGCCGTCTCGCCATTTGCAGCGATATATACGGGAGCTTTATCAAGGATGGTGTACCGGTTGCACAATCCCCTGACCTCTGTCTGCTAGCTCGAGCCTCTGCTTTTGAAACGAGCCCAGAGTCTCGGTGGGGCACTGACAACCATGCGATAGTGCCCGGGATAGAAGCAGTAGTTGAGTTTTGGGTCTCATTAACCGCTTTTTGGTGGCTCAGGTTGTCCGAGGTGAACGGCGTTACAGCTGGCAACATTCCTCAGCTTATCTGGCGGCTTTGGCATTGACAGGCATCCTGCTGAGTCCGGTCGGTAGGGCAGAATTGTGTCGCCTGTGTGCAACTCAATACATCACCCTCCCTGTAATGACCCTCAAGTGAGGGTTAACAGTATGACAAAATATATATATATATATATATATATATATATATATATATATATATATATATATATATATATATATATATATATAGCCACGTCAGGCCGAATGGCCTTTAGCTTCGCTTCGCTTTTCTGTAACCTTTCAGAAATAAATCTGTTCATTCATTCATATATATATATATATATATCATGCCTACACCCACTGCAGGTCAAATGCCTGTCCTATATGGAGCTCCAGTTATCTCTGTCCTGTGCTAACGGGGCCCAGTTTATCCCCGCAACATTCCTGATCTCATCGGCCCGCCTAACTTTCTTCCGCCCCCTGCCACGCTTGCCTTCTCTAGGAATCCACCCTGTTACCCTTAACAACCGATAATTGTCTTCGCATTACATGGCCCGCCCATGCCCATTTCTTCCTAATTTCTATTAATATGTCCTTAACACGCGCTTGTTGCTTAACCCACTCCACTCTCTTGTCCCTAAAGGTTACTGCTGCCACTTTCCATTCCATAGCTCCACGCGCCGTCCTCAGTTCAAGCTCCATGCCAAAAGGCGTCTAAAACGGAAAAGGAAAGCACACACAAAGAAACCTTGCCCTGAAGGAAAGAGAACCATGCACATTATGGGCCAGGAAATGAGGCGTCTTATCAAAGAACCCAAAGATAATTTTTATAATGTTAAATTAAAGAAATTCTTGCAGGAAACCCCCTATAAGTTCTCGAGATACGTGAATCGAAAGACAAATGCACATCTTAATTAAGACAAAGAAAGCCGGCAAGCACACGTTGCTCTGCGATTCGTTTCTTCAGCAGCGGTCCTCACCTTACGAGGAGGCGCCATCAGGTATATCGAAGAGGCAAGTCAGGTTGCTGATGGGGCTACGCACGTCGCCTGCCGCGGAACGCTTGGCACGATACGACAAAACTGCTTCAATGGGCAGCGCTTCTTAATAATGATGAAGGAGAAGTTAAGAAGATTGTTTCATGATGATGTTTATGATGCCTGTGTAATAGGCTCAGAGCTACAAAGCATGCAGCCCTGTGTTCTTTCAAATGATTCCTCGAACTCGTTATGCAATACACTTCCCGCAACCTGTAGTGTCGTTTTATCATCCTGCCACGTAACATTACATTTGTTAATGAGACTCCTCGGCAGACGTTATACCTGTTTAAGTCTTTTAGCGACTATTGTTCAAGCACAGGCATAGCTCGGTGTTAGAATGCTCGACTGCCAAGCAGAGGGGGCGGGTTTGAATTCTCCTCGGTCCAAAACGGCACTCCTTGTGATCTCATAACAGCTAACGCTGTAAAATAAGATTCCGCGAGTTATAGTACACATAGGATTGCACGTGGAGCCCTAAAGAACAATAATGATAAAAACAGAAACACAAATCAAATATAAAATATTGAAGACAGTTCCTCGCGTCGGTACTTGGTTTAGTTGCCTGACAGGGCAAGCAAGATAGTCGGCCTGTACTTTCGTTGATGCCACCAGACACAGTATTGTATTTGTGAATAAGGTAAGATTCGCCCGGTCATAATGCGTTTTGAAATCAGATTGGAGAACCACAGCTGTGAATGTATGGAAGGGACGACTAAGATCATTAACGTGCTTGGAGAGAAAGGTGTGGAAGGGTCTCTATGTGTGCCCTGTAGTTATTTATTCTTATCCTGAATGGAGTCTCAGTTTGGCCAATGTATTGGGCATTGCACACGGTGCATTCAAGAAGGTAGACAATATCTGAGCTGTCCCAGTCAAAAAATCCTCTTATTTGCTAAAGGAATGAGGATACAGTGCTGTTTTCTGTGGAGGTTCTATTCACCATCGGACAGAGTTTGCACCTAGGTTTGTTGCAGGGGCCGCTGCCTGTGAATTTAGGAGTGTTCGCCTTTGATGATGTTACAATATCTCTGACATTTCGCGCCCGTCTGTAGACAACACGTGGGTGTTCAGGAAATACGCTTTTCAACTTGTCGCTTTCGAGAAGGATGTTCTCGTGCTTTTTAAGGATACTGTTTATGTTAGGGGCAGAGGCAGATTACGTTAGAATGGCATTTGAAGTGGTACTTACGGATTCAGATTTTGGTGTGCTTGTTAAGTGACAGCGGTCCTCCTTCCTTGATTTATTCATTGCATCGTTGATCACAGACGGCGGGTATTGTTGAAAAATGAGGTCCTTGCTTAATTGCTCGCAGTGGACGCAAAATCTGCCGCGTCATAACATGGCCGCTTGAACCGAAAGGGACTGACTGTATGGTATGCCGAGCTTACAGTGCTTAATGTGGCTGCTTCTGCAATGAAGGTATTGGTGTCGGCCGGGTGGTTTTCTAAAGACTGATGTAACAAGCTTATTGTCCGATATTCTTACGGAAACGTGAAGGAAGTTTATGCTCGATGCCGAATACGTGTGCGAGAAGGTAATGTTTTTGTGGGCGTTGTTGAAGGCGGGGAT
>JABSTT010003431.1:0-27425 GCA_013339685.2 Hyalomma asiaticum | reverse complement strand
CTGATGTCCCACATGGAGAACTCGACTGCACGGAGCCTATACGAAAATTTGTTTGGCACAACATGACTGCAAGACGATCATAAATCACAGGTCATAAGATGAAAGCATAACATGCATGTCATGGGCGGCATGATTTACCACGCCAGGCGTTTCGTTAATGGGACGTATACCAAAATTGCTATGGCCACAACACGACAGCATGGCGAACGTAAATGACAAGTCATAACGTTAGAACCACGCATGCGTGTATGATCGGCATGGTTTACATGCCACAGTCTTGGTGCTCTTGCGGCCGTTTCATTAACTTCATATGTACCAAAATCGGTATAGCGAGACAATGCAAATCCATTTTACGTTCCTTATGCGTGCTTCGCATTTCCTTGATTCCCACTGCACGTGGGATCTGCCCATTTTTTTTTCGACACGTTATCAATATACGGCCGCCAGTTGAGGATTTTGCTAAAATAACATCGAGATATTCTACCAATTCCACTTGACGTATGTGTTGAGGCTTATAACTTATGAAAATGAGCAGAGTGTCTCTATGAGGAAGCACCAGGATAGCAGACTTACCAGCGTTTAACTTCAACTCCATGGTGATCCAGCCACATTTGAAGTTCGATTAAATATGTCTGCAGTAAATAGTATAAAGACAGTGAATGTCATTGCGCATAGTAAAAGAAAAGCAATATCAGCATAGACACAAGTTTTCACCCCTTGGTGAACTGGAATAGTGCTCGTCAAGACGTTAAATAATACCGGTGCAAGTACTCGACGCCACGGTAAACCGCGTGCTTTTTTCTGTTTAGGAGAAGAGTGGCCACATTGACAACAACAAAAATCTCTTTCACTTACCAATTGCCTAACCGATGCCACAAAATAGCCTGGGAACCGTCAAAGTCGCTCTATTAGAATAGAGTGTTCAACACTGCCCTATGAATTACATATGTCCAGCGTAACCAGCGCAGCATACTGCCCGTTGTGCTGGGCAATGTTAATTCGACTTTCCAGATCCAGAGGCACGTTCCATATTGAATAACCCGATCGAAATCCAATTTGACAGGTGATGAGCTATGGCTATGCTGAGCTATTAGGAGTCGGCTATATGCCATTATGGGTCATAGCAGTTACCAGTGTGACGGCCAGGCTCTTATCAACTCTACAACAGATATTTTCTGTGTAACGTCACTGCAACAAACGACGACGTCATTATCAGCGGGAATCGGAAGTCGGGCCGCATAACGCCGTTACTAGCGCATCCTGGAATAGTCCGTCATCGCCATTTCGCCGCCACGCTTTCTTTCGCCATCCCATCTAATCGCCTTGCGTCTAGCTGCATATTAGACGAAAGACGATTCTCTGACTGCGTAAAACGATTCGCTGGAATCGTGTGATGAATACATTGCTGTTTCAGTCACTCATCAAGAGTACGCAGCGCAGCTCCTGGAAATATAATTGCAACAATCGTGAGTAGTAGCTAAGCGGCTCAGCGGAGGAGAGAAGGGGGCAGCTGAGCGCAAGACGAATGGATGAGTAATAGCTGAGCGACGCCATGCTTGTTTCAGGGGGGCGAATTGCTGCGCCACATGCTCAACGAGGTTGAAGTTACTATCCATCGATCAGAGGCATCACCTGCTGAATAAAGTTACTGCGAAAAGGCCATTGCAAACGGGATTTTTTATTAGATCACCGATGTTACGGGGAAACACATCTTCGTTTCTGTTACGTGACATGACCACATGCCGCCGCCGCTCGTGTTCGGGGCTGCCATTTTGGAAAACTGTCGCACGCTCGTCCGCGGAGCATGCTTTGCTGAGGAGACGAAATGAGCGGTCGAGCGCCTCGCTCCGTAAGGACGCTGGCTGTCCCATCCCGCTGCGCATGCGCAGTTGGCGTCCCCGCTTGTTCACTGGGCTTGCCGGCCTGCTGAGGCGCTTAGCTATTACTCTATAGTGACTCAACCGCAGAACCCAACATTTTACCCTACCGACATGGCAGAACCTAGTAGTTAGTGACATAAATGCGCCAGCATGCATTATACAGTAGCCTTCAATAGTGTCCCATTCCGCTGGTGGGCTAAATAAAGTGTTGAAACTCGTCACTTGCCGTCGGTGCCACTTACGCAGGAAAACTGTATGTGCACAGCTCGCATGGGAGTTTAGAACGTCTGACTGTATTGCTCCTACTTCTGGCAAAGAGCCTGCGTGAAACTTGGCTTATACTTTGTGTCGCGTCATTATCCCTCTTTGATAGTGCGGCCGGTGTCATCTACCTTCAACGGCTGTACATTGCTTATAGATCTTCTTCACAAGACAGTCACCTATCACCTCAAGCCGCTACATATGCTACTCAACTGCAGTTTCTCTTTTTGGATTACGCAGTCAGGTTGCTATCTAGCGCCGTTAACACGCTTGGCAGGCATGTTGCCGTTGAGTATTTGTAACTGCTTCAGGGAATGCGTCCCTAGAGGAATGTCATTGAGTGATGTCTCTTCTGTGTACGACTTGGAAATATCCATGATTGATTTCTGGGGTTTTACGTCCCAAACCTTTGATACGACTATGAGAGACGCCTTACTGGAGGGCTCCTCAAATTTCCGACACCCGGTGTTCTTTAACGAGCACTGACATCGCACAGTAGACGGGCCTTATCATTTCGCCTCCATCGAAATACAGCTGCCGTGGCCGGGATTCGATCCCGCTAACCTAGGATCAGCAGCCGAGTACCACAGCCAGAAGACCACCGTGACGGGGCTTGAAAAAATCGATTCTCAGACCTGGACAACTCTCTCATGTGAGTAACTCCTGTGTTGTCTACATTAGCTGCGGATGTGCTTGGCAAGGCGTTATCGCTTGATTGTTTTCAACAAGCAGGTGACGTTGCGTGAATAAGAAGTAATACTACGGTATTTGTAACCTTGGCACATTACCTTTAGTCCTGATCTTTGGGTGATGGGCTAAGCCACCTCTACCGTATCGGCATTTCAGAGGCAAGACCCCTATGTCAGCACTGAGATGTTTTTGCGCATGGACAAGACGAAATGAAGCATGGATATCATCGAGCCACCTCCCGGTCTTAGAGCACCCCTGCTCTAACCATGAAAACTGATTGCAGCAGGCGCCTTTCGGAGACTATCAACAGAGAATCACGCAAGGTGTCTACCTCGTGACGCTTAACGGCTGCGCCCTGCATTGCTTGCATGTAGCCAAGAATTTTCGCTTTACATTTCAGCATGTATAGTCAAGTGCAATTGGCCGTCAGAAAGTCATCTTCGCGAGACGTCACGCTATCCCGTATCGATATAAGATTTTGACATTCGGCATTCACATTACTCCGGCAGGTTTTGAAGCCATGATGGTGGTTTGTTCAGGATTTTAAATAGTCTATTTAGCTCAGCTGTCTAGACGATTCCATTGTTCTTTCCCCAGTTTTCGCAAGTCCTGTAGCATGACCGTCAGCCAATATTGAATCGTTTACGCGAAACTGGCAGCAATATTATATCATGGTTGATAGGAATAGAATTGTGATGAGTTGAGGCCTGCACGTGGTTGACTTGGGAAGAACTATAGCGTAATGCTGATGTCAAAATGTCATTGCATATCCTTTCAGAGTTACAATATACCCACATAGCTCGACGTGCCTAAGAGCTTTAAGTGCTTCGGTTACACTGGTGTCATGCTGAGCTCAGACCTATAAGTAATTGCTTACTGATCTGGCTTTCTACATGAAGCCTGGAACAAAAACAAAAGCGCCCAAACCTTTCGAACCATATAACTATTAATGAGAACTTGCTGCTTAAGTATGCCGATTTTGTTTGAACACGCTGACTCGTCTCCTTCGTATGCGCTGCAGTGACGCATAATGTACATTATACTTCCCAATGTACCTTCTTGAAAAGCTAAAATATTGCCTTTTGCATATAACGGCTCACAATACGGAAGTATAGGAATAGGAAACTAGAATCCACTTTTCACAAATTTTTCGCTATGAAGAGACTGGATCACAGTGCGAATCTAATTTCGTAATACGCTGAGTACTGTAACAGAAAATATTTCCACGCGCAAATTCAAGGCTTCTAAAAATATATGTGAAAGTCATTTAAAGGCGACAACAGCAGCAACTATTACACCTAAACAAATAAGAAAGCATCGTAATTCTGTAGGGCATGTACCTTGCAAATGCCATGAACGATTGCTCTATAAGTGCGGCTGTTGAGGATGAGTATAGAGCGGACAACGGAATGCGACAAAGAAGCAAGCAATTAAATAAACTCTTTCATGCCACACAAAGTGTTAATAGAGAAATTGTACGGACACATTCAAGAGCTAAGGACCACTTTTGCGAGCGGGTATGATGACGAAAGCGCGGCCACAGTTAAAGCTGTCACATGTGTATTTAGCCTAGTATTAGCATCTATCATGTATATAATTTTCCGGGTGTAAACTTCCAAAAAGAAAAAGGGTAAAAGTCACTCCCATTCACAAAGGCGGCAATAATACTGAAAAGTATCACCCAACCTCCGCACGTGTTGCTCGTTTTCTCAAATATATATGAATAAAAAATGAAGAAACACCCCCACGACATATCTTGAAAAGCTAAATGTGCTTTTGACACATAAACATGATTTTACCTCGATAATACTACGGAAGGGGCACCAATAAGCGTAAAAAATTTGGCTGACCCTTCTTTCAGACGAATAGGTATAAAACGAAAGCGAAACATGTGTTTGCAGAAGCAATTGAATGCCTCTTGTACATTGAGGTAAACTTGCCCATTGCTATCGGTGTTTCGCTGGTACGGCACCGTTTGACGTGGATGGACCCACGTTCACTCATAGCCTCCATAACATCACGACCAACTTCTTGCGGTAAAATAAGCAGTTTACATGCATCGAGGCGAACTTTGGAAAGAGCCTGGAATGGCGCCGCCATCCAGGAGAGGCGAAGTGAAGCTGTAGTATTTTACTTCGCCTTTGCTGGATAGCTGCACCGTTTCTAGGCAAAGTGTGCCTGGGTGCGTGCGAGATGAGCCGGGCGAGATTGTCAAGGAAGAACGGAGCGAGATAATATAAAGCGCTTTCGCACAGCTTCGAGCATGAGCGCCGGTAGTCGTGGAGCATCGGTCATCTTTGGTCGTAGAGCAGGGAGCTGCGAGTTCGGTTCCCAGTGGATCTTAGCGAATTTTTCTGCGCAGTTTTTCTTTGTTGTTTTTACATATATCTTTTACTGCTTAACATCCGTTACGGAAGTGACGTACGAGGTCTTGGTGGACCCTGGCATAAAACACTTTCATGTTAAAAACTCTGAAAAAGCGCATGGGAAACACGACAGATCCCACGCATTCTGGTACTAGATGTCATGCGAAGCAAGGAGCGAGTAAATTGCCTGTGCACATTTTTTTGCAATCAACGAAGTGTTAGGAGTTGCATGAAAGACCTTCTGCGAATCTAGTGGTTCTGCGCGTACCGTACGCTTACGGCCTCTTCTACAGCACTGTGGCGCATAGTGGCGAGCTGTAATGTCTGTGTACGCTAAAGAGACTTGTTTTGTCAAAGAAACCCACGATATGGCGCGCTGATGCCCATACCATGAGCGTCGTTCATTAATTTTCCAACGGCGTCGAGAAAGGTGAATAGTAGCCTATTGAGCGATAGTAATTTATTTATTTGTACATATTGGAGCCATATTCAGGGGTACAGCAGTAATGGGACGCTATAAAAAAAGTAATGATCAAAGAAAAAATGAAAGGAAAAACTGCCAATGGTAAAGCAAACACAGCAAAAATAACGTGGCTGACAGGTCATTGAAGGGCTCTTCATTTTCAGCTATGAGATCTTTTAGCGGTAAGAAGCGAATGTTACCAGGGAGGGAATTCTAATGTGGTACATATGTAATGCTTATCGTATTGTCATAAGAGGGGTTAACACATACTACAATTGCATGGAGATGACCTACCGTGGACTAGAGGAAGCGTGTTTGCTTGCTAGCGCGTGGCTCAGGGTTCACCTCCTTGTCGCTTGGTAGTTTGCCCTCACAGTTCGCTTGCCGGATTCTGTCGGCTTGCTGTGTTTATATTTAACTCACGCCGTAGTACAAACGGTATCTCCTTTTCTTGTTTACTGCCCACAAAGTGTGTTCTCACCAAACTTTCTGTGTCAATTTTTGTTCATGCTAGTTTGACACGATCTGTCACATTAAAATTCAATCACCCGTGGCTCATCCCCGCATTACTTGGCGGATATGCAACACTAGAGATCGTGTCATAGATAACCGTGACGTGTGTGACAAGCATAAGATGTCAGTCATGTAAAGATAACAGAGACCCCACGTGCTCGCTTAGTGGCTACAGGGATGGCTTGCCAAGCTGGGTCACACGGGAGCGAACCCCTGCCGCCGCTGCTACGTTTCGATAAAGGCTAATTTAAAAAAGGTGTAGGTAAATTTAGGCGCCCAATTGAGCAGTACAGCTAGTCAATTATAGACAGGAGGCTTCCGCTACGTTGAGTACCTTATAATAACTGCGCGTTTCAGCCAGAAATTCACAGAAGTTATTATGATTAGAGCCTCATAAGAATTGTACAACGGGAAAAATATGTGCTCTGTCGTTTATGAACGCTAAAAGAATGAGATTCGTAGATGCTGTAAAAAAATAAAAAGCTATTATGACATTTAATGCGTAAGCGTTATAGCAGGTGTAGCCTTGGGCCTCACTACTTGCGCCACTCTAAGTCATTGTGGACCTACTTACACAACACGCGCTGGAACGGCTCCGAAACGAGAGATAACTTGAACTGAGAAGGGATGTGTTCTGCGAATCCTACACGCTGGTATTTGAAACATGACTTACTGTAAGAAGTTCAACAAAATACAACAATATAGACGCAATAATTTCAGTATATGAAGTGCAGTATGTAACCCCTACTGCCTAAGAGCTTCGCATCTGCAGGAGAATACATAACAATGCCATTTTGCATGATGCATGACATGCGCAGTTTTTACTGTAATTGTTCAAGAACATGTTTTTTAGTGCAATCGGCTACTTTTGGCCGTGCGTGAGTCGTCAGAGATGTAAGTGACCTAGAGAATGAAAACCGATATGGAAATAAAGCCGGTATGAAGACGCATTTCAGCGACAACTTTCTACAACCACAATACGTCATTTGTGGCCTTCACATCAATACGATGTTGAAGTCGGTAGTGTTGTCTGCGGTGTAATCTCATAAACAGCTACTTGGTGCGGATACAAATTTTGCGCGACAAGATACACAGGTGCGGATTCACTTGTGAAAAGTGCGAGTGAGTGACCTAAAGGCATTATTTGAGTTGAGCGCCAGGAATAAGGGACAAGAACACCTCGCTTTTGCCAGCGCTGCATGTCGCTGCCCACTTCGTAATGAGAAAGGTCACTTCATTGTAGACAGAGAAACACTCATAATGGAATTGTTGGTGACAGTATTTCGTATTCCAGAGTGCGAAAGCTTATATAAGCCCAACATGTGTGAACTCAATTTCAGCCGCAACAGTTTCTATGCAATGTGCAACGTCATCGCAGGCCCTGTCATCAGATAAGTTATGATAATGAATATCCACCTTTCTCTGAAATTTTTGTAAACATTACAGGGCACTATTTTTTATTGGTATCCCTACTGTTTGGTACATGGAGTTATTGTGAAGGAATAAAAGTCCTAGAAGATGTGAGAGCGGTCATGATTCGCAGCTAGTTTCCTCACAAAATAAGGGACTTCTGACTATGAGCTAGGCAAGCACATTTCCTTTTACGTGAAGTCTCGCCAGTCTAGTCTAGCGGCTATGGTACTCGGTTACTGATCCCAAGTTCACGGTATGAAGTCCTGGCCGCTGCGGCTGCATTTATATGGAGCCGAAATGTGGAAGTCCGTGCGCTTTGAGATGTGAGTGGGTGTTAAAGAACCCCAGGTCGAAATTTCCCGAACCCTTCACTATGGTGTCTCTGATAACCAGATGGTTGTTTCGGGACCTTAAACACCAGGCCTCAAACACCAATCACTCTTTTGCGTCGTAAAAAAAGAACCTACATTTCTACTATGTTGCTAGTAAAATGCAACACAGTATAAGTGCTACAAAACATGGTACCCCTGTCGTGAAAAAGGTGGTTGTCTCTATATAAATACAAGAAATTGCGGTGCTGTTCACAAGCATCGAGTTCGCAAGGTGCTGTCTTATTTTAGTGCTTAAAATGTGCCAGGTTGTTCTCTCGAAACTCTCCATCTCTCCATAGAAGTGGTGGGAAAGTCTAGTGTCAAGCGATGTAGTCATAGAAATCCCCAGAAATCAATCTATTACGTAGTTGTACGGGCTTGAGCTCAAAAGAGGAAAGAAGTCTCATTAAACGCTTCCACCTTTCTTTTAGTAGTCGGCTGAAGGCATGAGTCCAAGGGAAGAAAAAGTGCTGCTTCTTTTGCCGCAGCACCTTAACATAACCGCTTTAGAGGCTTAGTAGAACTCGTCGTTGGGCCAGTTGGTTCATGCTTCAGAAGGAAAAAACGCAGCGCTAAGAAACGACACACAAAGAAGGATACACTCAGGATTGGCGCGCAACTTTCAACTAACGTTTATTGAAGCAACATCGAATTTATGCACACAGTCGCCAGAGATAATCTCTGTCAAGATAGAACCTTCTGAAGAACCTTCGATTCACGACGGTTCATGCGTGGTTTAGGTTTATTATCCACTACAAAACATGAAATTGCGAAATGTGGTTGCGCGAGGTTCTGGCTATGTCCCTCGCCTTCTGTGGCATTGCTCTTGTATATGCCCGGGAACGTGGGCTTGGTGCGGAGGTTATGGGGGTGGTGTGGTGGTTTTTCAGAAGCTTCTATCTTGACAGAGATTATCTTTGGCGTCTGTGCGCATAAATCCGATGTTACTTCAATAAACGTTAGTTGAAAGCTGAGCGCCAGTCCTGTGTGCCTCCTTCTTTGTGTGTCGCTTTTTAGCGCTCCGTTTTTTCGTGTTGATGCTTTAGACCACTAAATCTTGAAAGCATGTCTAATTTGTACAAGTACGAACAAACAAGGCGTGAGATAAGCGTTTTGTCATGGTAACTGCAAATTATATGCGAGATGTCAGTAATACAACCAGATGTGAATGTTTGCCGAGTGCACAAAGGGGTCTTGAACCACCTCTTGTCCTTGCTTTTGAAAACGGCTCGGTGTGTAGTGAAAGCCACCCAGAAATGAAACGTCTCAGAATCACTCACATTGGCCCGGAGTCAATAAAACTGTATCGCAAATGCAGGATCATGCCAAAATATGCCAGATGTCAATGGCAACTAAAACACCTATTTATTTATCAATCTATGCATCGTTTTTCGTGTTGGCTGCGGGCTTGATCTTTGAAACATTTGGTGTGTCATCTAGAAAGCGCGGCCCACTTCAGAATCAACACTAAGAAATTGTGTGCAAAATCACGAACGTTTCCGAAACCAGTACGACTTGACGAATGTACCCCGGTGAGGCATCTATCACAAGAGCCAGTACATGTTCAATAGAAGTTCATTCATTTCGGGAGGGGCTTCATTTGTTGAAGCGATACGGAGCAAAAAAAATATCAAAGAGAGAGAGCGAAAAAGCACGTTAAAACACTCGTTGAACCTGCGTGGCATCACAGATACATTAGCTTCAAAGTGCCGCCTAACCACTATTAAAGAAAGAAACACTGGCTCGTTGCTTGTTAAGCGAGCCTCACGGAAGGTGCTCCATCGAACATATTGCTTTTTCAGAGAATCAGAGGAAGGAAGCAATGTCTTCTGTATGTGTTGAATATAGGGACGCAAATGGGCTGAGTAAAGTGACGCTATCCTTTCTGATATAAGTCATTTCTTGGCCCCAGCTGATGCAAGCTGCAGTGTATCACTGTGAGCAGTGAATGCATGCTAATAAGCCATGGGACCGCTAGAGCCCCTGAGAGTGCTCCCACGGCGCGATATGGCTGTTGCTCTTTGCAAGAAAAAACTGGTAGATAATAGTCTGAGACGTGCCAGTATGCCGTTGCTGCTTGTGCCCGGCGTATACGGGATGTGAAAAGCGCGGGGTATCGTTGTCGCCATGTACCGTCCTCAAACAAGAGAACATGGTTCGGCTGGTTAGGTGGTGGACGTGCTGGGCTTAATCCGGTAGAGAATGTCGAAAAGTGCGTGCTGCCGAAAAAGCACACTCGGCGTGAAAACAAATTTCAAGGTCGCGGTCAGGGGGCCAGGGAAACGAATATGACCGCGGCTGCTTATTAATAGCGCTACAGAGTGAAATCGCGTGACGAGCTATAGCTCCCCGAAGGCAATGTGTAGCACCGTCCGGCGGACACAAAAGAACTAAGCACGTGTTTGGGCCCGGCTGCCGGTGCCAGCGGAAAAGTTAGATTCCATTCGTAGCGCGTGGTAAAGGGGAAAATATCATGTACCGCTCTGCAAGCGTATCCGCATGCGTTTCGGGAATGATGTTCTCTGAGCCAACAGCGTGACGATAATGAAACTGTTGACGCCATTGCTTCAGACTGTGTATGAACCCTGTTCGTGATTGGACTACTGGCAACTCTTTGTGAACCGGAGTGTTGAAAAAGTGATGCTTTTGGAGAAATCGAGAGAGGGGAGGTTTGGGCTTCAGCCTGGACAGACGCTAGGAGAATAAACGTTTCCTTCACCGCCCGACGACTATCCTTTCGCGCTGCTTCCGGGCACTCGGGTCATCGAGGGGCGCCGACAACGGACCTTTAGATGCGAAGCAGCCTATGGTCGGGGCCACGGAGCAAGAATTCTTGAGGAGGGGAAACAGCGTTCGCTCGGTCGGCCCGATAAAGTCACGCCTTAGGGCACCGCGCCGACGCGCCCTCTCTCGGACGAAAAGAGAAACGCCCGCGTCGCGCTGTGGCCTCCGCAATCGGCTGCGGCGGCGCGACGTCGCTCTGCGGAAGCCCGTGACTGCTCTAGAGTCAGCAGATCACAAAGAATACGCGGCAGCTCTCACGCCCTTAATTCCTATGGCCATTTACATATGCGTGCTTACAACACGCCAGCGAATGGCTTCCAGCGGCATGGGTCGTCTACTCTGAAGTGAGTGCACCAGCTCGTTCCAAGCGCTGTACCGCACGTCATTAATTCAGCATTTATTACTAACTGCAGCTAAAATGTCCGCCACCGCTATTTATTGCCACTAGAGAGTGAAAAACTGAGAAAGTTTGCAATATATTACACGGTAACGCGATAATTATGCCTCGCGCCTATAGGATGAGAAGTAAACGATGGGAACAGGCCGGCAGCTTCATCTGTCCTGACACAAACCTCAACTTCCTCCTCGCACAAGCGTTACATTAACGGTCCGCCGCACGCTGCCGAGACGTAGCAGTTTCCTCTCCTCAAATACTTCTTTCTCCTCTCTCCTTCAATCTCTCTCCCTCCATCCATCCTCTCTCCCTGCATCCATCCACCTTGCGGCGTCCACATCCGCACTGCGCATTCGCATCCTCCTCTCCCCTCTCCTTGTCCCATGTCTTCTCTCGGCATTCCTCCCCTCCTCTCTGAATGGCGCGCTGGGCTGACCGGAGGCCTCCTAGCGACGAAATTTGAGGTTCTTTCCGCTACAGGAGTGTCCGTCTCCTTCCACTGGCTGCCCTCGCACGTGGGCATAGCTGGGAACGAGGAGGCGGATACACTTGCCAAAGCTGCCCACCTCCCTAGCGTCCCGTTGACCGAGGCAGTGGCGGCGAGGGACTACTCCAATGCCTGTCTCCAGCGCCTCCTTGTCTCGATTCACCCTGACCCAAGGGTGGCAAGCGGGCGAGGCCCTAAGCCACTTCCCGAGAAGGGCCTCACGAGGAGGGCCAGGGCCACACTCCTGCGACTGCGTACTGGCTGCATCCGGAGAGCAGCCCGCCGATACGCCAAGGGCCTCAGCGCCTCTCCAGCCTGCAGCCGTTGCGGGGATCCTGAGACTCTCGAACACCTCCTTTGTGCCTGTCCCGGACTTGCACAGGATTGTTCGAGGGTCATCACAGCCTACCGGAGGCAGGGACTTCCAGCCACCACACTCCATCACTTGCTGTTCCCGTCTCGCCCCCAGCTACCAGCGCTGCAGAGTCTGGTGGAATTCCTAGATGAGACGGGCATCGCAGCCTACCGCTGAGCCCGGGTCGCTTACCCCCCCGCCTCTACCCTTTCCGCCTGCTTACTTCGGCCGCGCCGAACGAGCCTTGACATCTTTCATTACCTTTCTGTCCTGTTTATTTCCCATTTACCCCTTCCCAAGACGCTGCGCCGTGCTCCCAATTTGTGCTGCAGAAATAAGCGGCTTTTCCTATCATAATCTCTACCACCACTACCACGGCGGGAGTTGACTATGGAGACGCCCTTTCTTAGATGAACGCTTTACTAGCTCGCAAGAAACGAGAACGCACTCTCGCCCGCGAGAGACAACGCTGATACAGGCAGCGTCTGCTAGCGTCAAACCGATGCAAACGCGACAGCTAGTCAAACCGATGCAAACGCGGTGTGCACCCCCTGTCATGTTTCGCATCGCCGCATGGTCCCCTTTAGCGTAAGATGGTGTATTTTTTCTCAACATCTTACCTTCTCCAACCACCAGGGGAAATTAAATATAAAAATTGGCAGATCCCACGTGCAGATGGGAATCAAGGAAATGCGAAACGCGCATCAGGAACGTAAGTGGATTTGCATTGTTATCTCGCTGTACCGAGTTTGGTACATATGAAGTTAACGAAACGGCCGCAAGAGCACCAAGACTGTGGCATGTAAACCATGCTGCTCATGACACGCGTGTGATGATTCTAATGTTATCACCTGTCATTTACGCTCGTCATGCTGTCGTGTTGTGCCATAGCAATTTTGGTATATATCCATTAACGAAACGCGTGGCATGTTAATCATGCCGCCCATGGCATGCATGTCATGCTTTTCATGTTATGACCTGTCATTTATGTTCGTCGTGCAGTTGTGTTGTTGCATACCCAGTTTCCTATACATCCCACTAACGAAACGGCCAAGAGAGCACAAAGACCGTTGCATATAAATCATGTCGCCCAAGATATGCATGTCATGATTTTCGCGTTATGACTTGCCATTTATGTTCGTCAGGGAGTCATGTTGTGCCATACCAATTTTCGCATACATACCATTAGCGAAACGACCAGGAGAGCACCAAGACCGTGGAATGCAAATCATGCCGTTCATGACATGCATGTCATGATTTTCATCTTAAGACCTGTCATTTATGTTCGTCATGTAGTCATGTTGTGGCATACCAATTTTCGTAAACATCACATTAGCGAAACGGCCAAGAGAGCACCAAGACCGTGGCATGTAAGTCATGCCGTTCATGACATACATGTCATGATTTTCATGTTATGACTTGCCATTTATGTTCGTCAGGCAGTCATGCTGTGCCATACCAGTTTTCGCATACATACCATTAGCGAAACGGTCAGGAGAGCACCAAGAGCGTGGCATTTAAATTGTGCCCTTCATGACATGCATGTCACGATTTTCAAGTTATGACCTGTCATTTATGTTCGTGAAGTGGTCATGTTGTGCCATACCAATTTTCGCGTACATCCCATTAGCGAAACGGCCAGGAGAGCACTAAGGCCGTGGCATGTAACTCATGCCGTTCATGACATGCATATCATGATTTTCATGTTATGACTTGCCATTTATATTCGTCAAGCAGTCATTTTGTGCCATACCAATTTTCGCATACTTACCATCAGCGAAACGGCCAGGAGAGAGCCAAGACCGTGGAATGTAAATCAGGCCGTTCATGACATGCATGTCACGATTTTCATGTTATGACCTGTCATTTATGTTCATCATGTAGTCATGTTGTGCATACCAATTTTCGTAAGCATCCCATTAGCGAAACGGCCAGGAGAGCACAAAATCGTAGGCGGCTAGATAGATAGATAGATAGATAGATAGATAGATAGATAGATAGATAGATAGACAGACAGACAGATAGATAGATAGATAGATAGATAGATAGATAGATAGATAGATAGATAGACAGATAGATACGCTCAAACTCGCCGAAGTTCGCTAAGAAATGCTTCGCATTTAATAAACTTCCCATTACTACCACCGCATTCCGCGGCACGACGATTTACAATGATGCGAAGTACTTGCCATGCTAGCAGATAAGTTGCTGAAGAAGAGACCTGTCTGCACAGCTAAAACATAACGTTATTTAAATGGGATTGTGCGAGTCCATAATACGGCCTCAACATGTGTGAATTGTGGTGCATTCACTAACTTCTTCAAACGGCCGACCCGCCCGTGCTGGGGATTCTCAAAAAAAAGAACATTTAAGATAATTTTCGGGAATGATCCCTTTGTCAGTCTTATGCGTCACTTTTGAGCAGCGGAGCTGGCTAAACTTGGGGTGCTGCGCGGAATAGTTCGCGAGATGTCATCATCGTCGTAAAAATTATCGTGAAATACGTGCGCGCGTACTTCTATGAAATGCCCAATCTTCGTCAATTCCGTGCGCACTTTCTTCCCTTGCACTCATTCCTTCAGCACACTACAACATAAAGGTGGAAACGTTTGATCAAATTTCCTTTTTGGCGCTCAACCGATCAACCCACTATAACATAACCGACTGATCTGTGGGGTTTTCTATCGCTACGTTGGTTGACACTAGATTTTACTAGCACTTCCATCGAGAGTTTCAAGAAAAAAGAAACTGACAGAATGTTAGCGCAATGTTAAGTGAGCACCTTGCAAAGTTTTTGGTGTGCAGTTCAAAAACTTTTTGAACTACACGTCAACTTGTGCATTGATATACAGACGACAATCTCATTCACGGGAGACACACCACGTTTCACACAACTTTCATTGCATTAAATTTCGCCAGTAACATAGCAGAAATTCATGCTCACTTGTTATGCGTGTAGACGCCAAAATTTTTTTGACGTAGCTCGTACAAAGAAGTTGCTTATTAAATCCATGTTTTGTGAGAAAATTAGCTGGAAAGCTGACTGCTCTCATGTCTTCTAGAACTTTTGTCTCCGCAATAACTTCATATAACAAACAGTAGGGTAATCGACAGAAAATAGTACTTTACATCGTTTACCTTAATTTGTTAGGAAAAATGAATTTAAATTATAATTTATCTTACAACAAGGCACTGTTGAGAGTTGTATATTTTATAGTAAGTGTGGCTGCAGAAGTTCAGGTTACATGGGTTGGGTACACGCCATATGCTTTCGCACTATGGGACAGGAAGTACTTCGCCAAGAATGCTATTACCAGTGTTTGTTTGTCTCTAGTTAAACGGCCATTCTCACTACCAAATGCATACAACATGCAGCCCCGCCAAGAGCGATGAGTTCTTGTCTGGTGTTTCTGGCGCTCAACACAAATAATGACCTTGGACTATTCACTGACAGTTTTGACTAAGTGAATCCGTACCAGTGTATGCTGTGGCACAACATTTCTATACGCGTCACGCAGTATTTATTAGACTACACCACAGCCAAAACTACCCACATCAACCTTGGCATGACAAGAAGGCAACAGTATGACGTGCTTTGGTTATAGAAAATTGTCGATGAAATACATCTTCATCCCGGCTTCTTTTCAATATCAGTTTTCCCTCTCTAGGTCACTTACATCTCTAACGACTCACACATGACCAAAGGTAGCCTATTGCAACAAAAAAGTCTCTTCTTGAAAAATTAAAGCGAAAACTGGGCAGCTCATGTATCACGGAAAATTACATTGTTATTTATTTTCCTGCAGGCTTAGCTTAAGCGGTTCGTCACAGCGGTTGGCTGCGTTTACTTATCGCAGCCGTCAAGCCAATCCTCCACGTCTTCACCGCCAAGTCGAGCGGCGAGGTGGGGGTCACGCTGGTGGCCGCTTACAACCCAACGATGAGGGGCGGCAGCTGTCTGATGAGCCATGGGGGATAGAAGTATCCGTTGGCTGCGACATGACGGCGGGCAGCTGACGCGATCGGCGCCCTTATCGAAGCTCCACGAGGCACCGGGGTGGAAGAGGACGGAGGGCCCAAAAGCACCCTCCACCATTTCCAAAGCTGTGGTAATAATGTCTGCTTTTTAAGCCTTGAGGCGACGGAGAACGGCTCACCCCAAGCCACAGATGGCACTCCAGATGACAACCCGCACAATAGGTAACGATGAAAAACCTAGGTGGTGAAGCGTATGTCTAGATGAAGTAGAGGAGCCTAATACCCAATCTCTCTCTCTCTCTCTCTCTCTCTCTCTCTCTCTATATATATATATATATATATATATATATATATATATATATATATATATATATATATATATATATATATACACGCACACACGCCGATCTCGGTGCAGCATCGATACTACAAAAATTCGGCGCAAAAATATTGTGGCGCAGCGAGTGTACCATCTATATACTGATTCTGCCACACTGGCACTGCCGCGCTGGAGTAAAATTAGTCGACTTCGTACACCCACTGGGCAGAAAAGGCACGCGGAGTCCTGAACAAACATTTCTTTTTCAGTGAACAACGAAAACAACAGTGTCGCTTTGGGCAGCAATTTATTCACCAAAATTTTCTTACCAAAGGGGTTAGGACTTCTGGAGATAGAAAAATATCATTTTCACAGCGGAGAGTTTGCTGCGCCGTGACAAGTTATATTACCCTTACAAGTCCCATTGCAGCACTGTCCAATACCCAAATAAGGCGGGTGGTCAATTCCCATCTACGGAAATAGAAAGAAAGCCAAGATTGCACTATCTCTTATGCGAGACGGATGCGCACGTCAGCGCGCACGTCAGAGCGCATATGCCTATACACTGAGCAACCTCGTTTTAAAGCTGCATGGGCATGCTCGTTCATACACATTTGCCTGGACTAGACGCGCCTGCTTCCGCACGTGCATCCCTCATTGTCGTGACAGGGCCGACGAGATCGCGCTACGGCTGTGCGAATTATTTGCTTGTCTTTCCTAGCTCTGAACAGTGTTGATAATGAGGCTCACTCATTACTCCGCGCCAAAAGAAGAAATGAATAGAAATAAATATTGCAGATAATGCGTGTGTATATCTGTATTTTGTGCTTGCACATTCCTGGACAAAAGAAGGACTTCGATCGCGTGGCTCGAGTAGCTCGAACTGGGACACATTTCGCTTTGTTCGCCTCGCTGGTTACCAGGCCGCCTCACCTCTGCGTTGCGTGGCTTGAGGCGCGCTAGGTTGTATGCCTGCCGCTATGCTCGTTTGTACGGCTGTCATCTCACCTTTGTAAAGGAAGGGCATAACGTAGTTCGAGAAGCGTGAGCTAGGCGATACCCTTCGCTTTGCACATTAACTGTCACATAGTGCGCCGACCCTCGACGCTCAAAGCTAGGACAGCCGCGTAAGAGCGTTGATCCAAAAACACTTCATACAAACTCATTAGAATTCTTGTGCATAAACTTTAGTTTTGACTTATAATTGAGGTCTTTAGTAAAATCAATATATTGTAAAGGTTATCCAGGTAACAGTTTTGACAAGTGCCTTAGATTGCAAAAATATAAGTTTTCGCAATCTTGTACGGCATTATCTCCCATTAACAAAGACAGTGTACCGCTCAATTAATGTATGAAGGTTTCAAGAAGCGAACTTCATTGCTTCTTCTGGATATCAGCAACCTAATAATAGTTGGAGATGGTATAGAAACTCAGAAGAAAACATTACCTAGAAAGATGTACGCCTTTTCTGCTTGCTCCTCATAAAAAAGGGAGATGCTCAAGCTTGCCGTTAAGGATTGGAACTCATTAGTGTTGGGATGCCACTTTCGGCTCGAAAAATCATAGAAGAGTTCTGCATAACAAGCTCGAAATCAGAGCTTCTATTCAAGGAGGAGGTGCTCTAGGGCAGCAATGACAGACGCTATAAGGCTTAAATTCAAATATATAATGAATACGAGGAGAGTGACCAGAATATAGAAGTACTTTCCCCATCCCTGCTAAGGTAAATCAAGGTTCCTGCGAAATTGTTCGGCTCAAGTGTTATTTCATATAAGTTTACTAAATTTTACCGCACGCAGACGCTCACAGTTTGATGAATGCACCACTCTGCAAACTAATAGTTGAAATGCTTGATTGACAGAGTTGCAGGTACTGGGATTCATACCAATATTGTCCGCATGCTACGATTTCTACCGTTGTCAGCAGCTGGCACACGACATTTGCCCTAAGCAAAGTGTCATCTTCATGGAATGTTTTTTTCAAACGTCTGGTGCCTTCACTTTGCATGAATTTTTGACATGATCCCGAAGCCTAACTCCTAAATCTGTTTGCAAGTGGGCAATTAGGGACTTCTTTTACTATATAGACTTTTACGTTTCCCACAGATGTTTCCATCGGATTGGTGTCCTTGCCTGCTATTCGCGGAACACCGGCAACATTCTTTTTCGTGGTTTTTCCATTTTATTACAACCAATATATTTTTATTGTTATCATAACAACATGAAAGCGTCTTACTTAATGTGTATAGAAGTAAGTGTGATTCCTGAAGGGGAGCAGTTTCATGGCATTTGCTTCTGACAGCTTGTGTTTGCGAACTGACGATTTGCATAATAGTGAGCGCCACCTGGACGCCTCCCAGCCAAAAACTGTCGTGAACAGATTGCTTTCCTGTCCTGAGCTCATGCACAAGTACACATTCGTCACGCCATTCATCCCGTTCAGCGCCCGTCCCCGCCTTTCCTTTCTTTAGCTTCTGCCTCTATCTCAGTAAATCGTTGAACTCGCTTTTAGCCGGCTCACTCCCCGCAAAATTTCTGAGAAGCTTTTGTGGTACTTGTCCACGTGGTATAGAGTGTGCAGATGTAAACGCGCTTGAGCAGGAAAGCAATCTGTAGACGAGAGTTTTTCGCTGGGAACGTTCCTTGCGGGAAAGCCAAGTTACAGATTTTTGCAAATGGTCAATTTACATACTTTCCAAGTTATCTCACCTTCCGTGTACACTGGACGCATCTTACAAAAAAGATATTGAAATGTTATAAAAATATTTATTGTAGAAGATTATTTAGTGGCCTGGAAGGGCACCAGCTCGAAGCATGCGGTGGACTTTACTTTGACTTGGGTAGGCATTACGTAAATGGCTTACAACCGCACATTCTTGGCTCATCATCCTACATACAAACCGGTATTTCGACCCAAATTTCTTTCTCTTTTCGGGATTTCCTTTCTCTTGTGCGTGTGGCTTACGTCAGCATATCTATATAGGGTATCAGCCATACGTAATTTTCTATCGTTGATCATGCCGCAACTCACGAGCGTGACATGGTATCGGTTCCTCCACCTAAAGGTCCTGTTGGTCGAACATTCGCAACCTTTATGTGCCGCTTAGGTGTATACATGGTGATCTAGACGGTAGTTGTATATTTCTATTGCAAGCTTTCGTACTTTATTGATGATATCAAGTTCCAGTTTGCCAGAGGTGGAACCGATGGCATCCGATAAGAGCATAACGTCGCTGGGTGGTGCCAATAATAAGGTAGAAAGCAGTAACCTAGAAAATGGCGTTTTATTTAATAGTAGTGCCATCAGTAAAAGCGTGAAGAAGGGGACAAGCGCAAAGATCACAGAAATATAGTGGCTTCCGTCTACTAGACGTACAAGGACGAAAACACTAGAGGAGGATTCCGATACAGCCACTTCATTTCTTAAAGGAATCATACTACAGGGCAACTAAGGTTTACAGTGTTCAATAAACTTCCAGCATGGCTGATGACTGCTAGTGCATCATTTGTTTCACAAGAGGGTAATAATAGGAACTTACGATGCATGAGACATTGCTCATATAGTAGCCATAATACCATCCGGTGGTGGTATTGCAGTAGTAATAACAGCTCCCACGGGCATCCCCCTGAACGAAATATACAAGTACAAGAAGCAAAAAATAGTGCATAATCTATAAAGATATTAATGCGCCCACACATTTTTGTTTGTGCTATGTGCACTTTTTGTGTGGCGTGCGATATCGCTCGGCGCGGGACGCGCTTATATTGCATACTGTATCTGGAGTGTTTCAAGCTGTTCTCGAAACTATAAATGTCGCACGCCTATGTTTATTCTTCCAGGTTATACATGAATATCAGTGATAATCAACGAATGTATTGTAACACAAGTATAAATGCCGACGCATTTCAATGTTCATCAGTTCTTTATGCACCACAGACAACTGAGCTCGCCTCTATACTAGGATCCTCGCGATTTGCTTGCTTTGCTGTACACAGGATCGCTCAATAAACAGTTTGACCGTGAATAGTTCATTAACGGCGCCCTTCTTCCTCACGACCACGCGACATCTGCCATAGGCGCATCTCAGTCTACGTACTGGATGCCACCATCCAGCCGCGAGCAGCGACCACATTGTCTCCATCTGGCAGAGGAATTAGGCACAGCAGTAATGCACGTCGGAGCCTGCAGTTTTAGGCGAACAAAATTGGCATAACCAACCCATTGTCGAGTAGCTTCGAAATACTAGAGTAACCACTTTGGACCCTGCCGGCCGAGGAGTGAATTGCAGCTGAGTGAGCTGTTAAAATCAAGGTCGAAGTCGCGTCGTGATGGCAGTGGCCAAGTACGGGGAACAAAAAGGGATGCGCCTCCGTGAACTGCATCTCCCAGATTTCCTGGAATGATATTATAGAAGAATGTGGACATGAAACGTGGATGGCGCATACGCGAGCGGGACTGACAGTCACGTGGCGACGGCGAACAGCTCGATCATTTGTCTAATGCAGGGCCGCGGTAGGCCAGGTCCTATTGGTCTTGTCACGGCGCACAAGCTCGCCGCACGTCGGCTCATTAGAAGTGGCACTAAACAGGCCTGCGTCGGTTGTCATTGCCGTGGAAAAACACTGATCATGAAAATGTAGGCTGACGACAAGGGCAATGACCGCGAAATACGCTCCATACCACTGCAGTCCGAGCATATGGGAATGTCGTCCTGTGTTCGCCACGAGGCCGGTCCAGGTAGCGCAGAAACATCGGTGAAAGTCGATGAAGCGGAGTTGGCAGATGCAACCAGAAGCCGAGTAATGGAGCACACCGCTTGAATGCCCGCGCTGGAAAATTCCTCGCGGACTACTGCCTCGATGAATGAGACCTTCGCTTGCATATTTTCTCAAGGGCATACATAAAATGGCACCGCGGCCATCTGACGTACACTCCACCGATACAAAGCCTAATGGAAGTGCGGCTTAGGGAACTATAGCCGGTAGAACCTCAATGGCGGGCCTTCTGCCTAGGCCCCACTGTCGCGTCTCGTTTATTCACCTGGCGACCGTCGTCTTATCCCGTGTGACACCGTGACAATATCTTTTTATTGATGGGAAAACAATTAAGGAGCTGTCGCAATTGCCTGGTACGGCTATGCATTTCGATTAGGTGCCGTAGCATGAATGTAGGAAGCGAATAAAGCGATTGATCTTGCATCCTTCAGCGCAAAATTGCTGTTCTAAAGGAGTCCGCTAGGGTCTGACCTAAGACAACACAGTGTACACACAAGACGAAGGTCTGTCGACAATTATCGCAAATAGCATTTCTTCAAAGAAGGTGTGAACAGCCTTAATATGTTGCGATAAATACTTCGTGGCCATGAACGAATGTTTCTGCAAGCGAAAAGGTTCGAGTGATTATAATAAGAGTAGATACTGTTCCATTTATATCTGCGTGGTATCTCTGTGAGCCCAACTACAGGTGACGCACGTTTCTCGTAGTCTTGGCTGCATGGGCATGCTTAGGGTTAGGCATGTGGTGTATTTAATAATTGTGCTTTGTCTAAGGTTCTAGAGAAGAGGGCTTGCCCGGTTCTCACTTAATTTGCGTGGTTCCCGACACACATGGGAACGAACGTTCTTGAGGGCTTCCGAAACCTCAATGAACTGGCTCATGGCCATGCGCGAGAACTCACGCGCCGCGGCGGTCTGGCGGCTCCGGAGGGACAGGAAGAGGCTCAGCAGAACGACCCACTTCTCACATTCAATGAAATTACTAAACATTACCAACTTGGCAGGAGTCTACCCTCTTCTCATCCGAAGCTCAGAAGAGGCAACCAGTTACTCTTCGCATGTTGCAGAGAGGCCCTTTCCCGTCCCGGGACTTCCTCAGTAGGTTATAATCACATACAAACCTGGCTGTCCCGAATGCAGCGAAACCTTTGTTCTATGGCTCACATGCTCTGGCGATGTCCCGCGTTGCCTAACGAGTTCTCTCCAGCGGAGCTAAATGGGGGAGGCCATCAGAAGCACGGTGCTCCGAGAGCAAGACCAGGCTATCCAGAGGGCTCACGAAAGGGCGGAGCGTCACGGCGTTGTCCTCCACGTGGGTGCGTCCAGCAGTTACAACAGCCTCCCGCTAGGGAGTCCTTACTATCTCCTTAGATTCAGTAAGTTCATTGTCTGTCTGTCTGAGAGTTCCAACCGGAGACGATGCATAAGGATGCCGATGCGACGTGGAAATGAGGGCCAGTTAATACTCCTGATGAGGGGCTATACTGTGTAAACATGAATTATATTTGTTATCACGGAACGAGTTAACCATGTACAATTAGCGTTGCTGTCCTCTAAAGGCGAGGCGTATAAGCCCTGCCACGTTGGTCTAGCGGCTTTGGTACTCGGTTTGCTCATCCGAGGGTCGGGGATCGAATCCTGGCTGCGGCGCTGCATTTCGGTGGAGGCGAAATGTTTGAGCCCGTGAGCTGTGCGATGTCAGTGCACGTCAAAGAACCCCAGGTGGTCAAAATTTCCAGACACCTCCACTACGGCGTCTCTTATAGTCAGAGCAGGTTTTGGGACGCTAAACCCCGCAAAACAACAACAAGACGCGGCGTATACCGGATTGAGGCATAGGAATGAGAACGTTCCCAGAGAATCCTCAGCCGTTTTCGCCATCGTACCTGCTAATTCTTTTGCTTTCAGACATGTAAATGTCCCCAGAGAATCGATAAGAACGATCCGCTTTTTCTGCAGATTTTATTTTTTATTGAAGCTGAGTACAATAAAATGGTAACCAGCTCCAATTCTGCTCAAGACAATAAATACCAAGCGCAATCGCATTCGTTTCACTCAACAGACCACTGCAACCTCATGCGGTTACTTTTTCGAAGACATTAGACACGCAGAGTGTTAGACTGATTCGGCGTTCTGAGTCCAGGGGTTCCGGTGATTTACCAGGCTTGAATATTTTCACGATTTGAAAGATCTTCTAACAAGAGAGAGCATATGTTTCCATCCACACCTTATTAGGGGCGAAGCTCCTTAAGGCGTGGGTCGTTCGTCCCTTGTAGTCGTAACCACCTCGTTCTAGGATTGCGCTCGATAGCTCGCGCGCCGGGAGGGCTCGCGCTCGCCCTCGGCGCGTTCCTCCCGCGCGCGAGCTCTCTCACTCCTTCCATCTGCTGTCTTGTGTGAGAGAGACAGAAAGAGAGAGAGAGAGAGAGCGAAGACCTGTCCGTTTTCTAACGATGATGATGGGTTTGTGCTAGCGCGTTACGGCGCGTGTAAGAAGCTGGTGTAAGACGCTGTGGCCTCAGTCCGCCTTATACTCTTTCAGCAGTCCATGTGATGGCGTCGGCAAACGCGGTGCGCGTTCCGGCCTGTGTAAGGGCTGCGTAGACGGTGTGGCCTCTCCCCCCTTACTAGAGTGTACTGGCATGTTTCTAACGCGTTTGTACTAGCGTCCCCCTTTAAACGCGAGATCCCAGCGTTCGAATAGAGTGTTTCTCACGTCTTTACATGATGCTCGACTGGGCGAATTACACGGAAGATTAACGGTTTACCGGTGATTCACTCCGGGGCTTCGCCCACTCATCATCATTCACCCCGTGGATTGCGTGATTTTTTTTCAAAACGCTGTAACATCGGCTGCCTGGGCCAGTCACTGCTCTTATGCGGGTGTGGGATAAAGCGATACGCAGCTGTCGTAGAGATATGTTACTGTCTATTTGAGCGCGTGGTAATGCCGAAGCATCCTGCATTTGCTTTTGAGAAAAGCGGAGGGTGCATTCACACCAACTGTCTTGAGGACTGAAAAAGTTCATGAGCCACGCCCAACTCAAATACTCCAACTGATGCGGCTAATGCCCTCACAAGACTGCGCTAGCATACTCGATGACTTAAAATGGTCATTGCATGCTCAATTTTTAAAGCAGGTAAATGGGGTAAATGATATGCAGAAGTCACGCTGCTGCTTCTTACCCAGCTCCTGCTTGTGTCATCAGATGGCATGCGTGCCGTCGCTCTTTTTATAACCTTGTAGCTTGACAGTACGTCGAAAGGGGCGTTCGCTTGTCGTATAATTACTCGGAAGCGTTCATGTACTGCACGTGCACTGGACTGACCTTCTGGAATGGTCGTGTATTTTCTAGCACACGAAGCACTGTCATGGGTAGACGACTTAAACGAATCCAAATCATTTACGTCAAGCGTATTTACGAAGATTTACCAGTTCGTTCATCTTGGTAATTTTCCTTTTGTTGGCACGTTGAATCGGGGATGTTGCATGAGAATCGTATAATGGTCGCTCCCTAGTGTTTCAAGATCTACGCACCATCGCATGTCTGGAGGTGAGTGAGTCTGGAGGGAGGTGAGTCTGGAGCGAGGTATAAGAAGCTAGCATAATTATAGTCCACAAAAATGTAATCTATCCACCATCTACCACCAAACCGGCGGTAAGGCGCAGCAGCGAAAATTCACCATCGTCAGCACGGAAGTCGAAGTAGGTTCGCTCTGAAAAAGTTGTGGACCCTTAAGCTACGCCTTGTGCATTTTTTATGCATTAAGTATTAAGTTCAAGACGGTAGCGACGCGTGGCCCCATTCCCATCGTGCTCTTTCACTTGCCATGCTCTTTAGACCCGTAGCCACGTAATCGACATGACACCACACTTTTGATTGTATGTCTTTCCTCGTGGAGTTGAGATTGTGAATTACTGCAATGTAGGGACAAAGTACAAAGTGGCGATGCGCCGTCAAAACTCGCTCATGAAGGCACTGCACTTCGCCTGGCGCCTGTACACAGCACAGAATCCATCCCAAAGTGCCAACACGGCGTGAATGAACGTCTACAAGCTCGCGAGCACGGGTGCAAGCACATGCGACACGCCCTTAAGCGAAAGCGCGAGCATCCTACTGCGTGCTCCATGCATGCGGGACGGCGGAACACGGCGCCGTTAGCGTCCCTCTATATGCTCCCAACTAGCGCCGTTAGGGTGCCTGGATGCGCGCTACTCTGTACAGGGGATGACTACCACAAGGAAGGTTTGGACTACCATTGGCCGCTGCAACGCCATTTTGAACCACAGCGAGCGGTTGCGCGTGTGTTTCGTGCCCGTTCCTCGTTAGAGATGCATGCGCGTCTGTTTGGTGCCCGTGCTTCGTTCGAGACCCAGACGCACGCCGCAACCTGCTTATTAACGCCAGCGTAGCTGAGTCCCAGGGCTCAAATGATTCAATATGGCGGGGATTGTCATCACCGTGTACATAGTAGCGCGTATCGAGGCACTGTAGGCGCCTTGGGCCCTTTGCGCCATCTCGTGGGCAACAGTCCACCTCTTCCACGCGGAAGCATCTCCGAGACGCACCTCCGACATGTGCGTATAACTAACGGGAAACGGGGCATATAAAAGGCCTCGTAAGGAATGATACAAAGCTTGTGGCGTGACCGAGTGCGTGAAGCGTCGCGCTCCGGAAAAGGTCGCACGTTTGATACCCACTTGGACAAACACAAATTTTCTTTTATATCCACCTCGAATTTTCGCTTGTGGACAACGGCGATTTTCCGCTCACGACCAACGACGCCGGCGCAGACACCGACACCGACGCCGACACCGGAAGTTATGCGAACGAGCTCTTTAACGCTATCGCATTAAAAAGGACCAGCAGGGACCACAAGACGAAGTAAAACAGACAGAACTTAAATACAGAGCTACGCTCGGCCAGCGAGCTCAGAAAACAGTAGAAAATGGGCTTGTGCAGCTTGCGACAACAGAGAGGACAGAGGTGGTGCAAGCCCGTTTTATTTTTGCAGCCCTTTCGTGAAGTGTTCCCAATGTCCATCGTGACATAGGAGGCTGCCAACAAATGCCGAAATTCAGCACAAAACGAGGTGCCCCTCGGCTTCTGAGGCGGAGGAGAGGGGTGAGTGCCTCACGAGGAAGGAATAGTCCACTTCTACCGCATTTACGCACCTCCCCTGCGCGCTGATGAAGTGTGCACACGTTGGCTTGGTGGCTGGGTTCACGGACGATTTTATCGTTCGAATTTGTTTCATTCACAGTCGCGCCTTTCAACATACTGCAAATTTTTGACGATTTTTCTAACTAGGCTCCCACATAGTCTGTTTGGGTGCTTGCCGCACAGTGATGTGAGCTATGAAATGTCGTTAAATAAGGATTTGACCATGGGCTCTCCTGAAGCCTGAATGACAGATGATTCAGCAATGTGCGTCGATAGTCGAAAATAGGCAGGACCTGCATCCCGAAGCATCCCGAAGGTAATCGTGAGGCAAACATATTTAAAATGACTTGATTCCCTTACCTTAGAACCTGGATTGTCGGAACAATTGTGCAATCTGGGCGGATAGGTTAGATGCTTCTCTGCAACTGAAAGAGAAAAAAAGAGCATGATTTTACACTTTAAGAGGCAATCCACTTTGTTACTTAATTTTTTGAAAAGGTATCGAAAAAATAAAATTCCTGCCCGCTCAGACGTAAACAAAAGCCTAGAGCTACACCATTCATGCACTAGAGTTGGTAAAACTGATATTTAACAAGAAAAAACTACGCTATTTGTTTGTGATCAGTTTCATTACTATCTCTGGACACAACAACATCGCGATTTTCTTAGACGTACTTATTCCACGACAAGAATGCACAGGAAGCAAGTCTTCACACAAGGCTAGACGAATAGATAGATATATAGGGACATGGTTGTGACTAATGGAACATCATCTAAATTATGATAGGAAGCACTGCGGTTTTCGACTGATTTCACAGTGTAATTTTCCTGGCTCCTGCAGACGTCGCACTTAGTGGTGCCGTTCCGCCAGTTTACTAATGGTCCACTATGCATTATTTCCCACAATATTATCACGGACTCACAAACATCATGTGGAAATCCTGGTGACATATGCAAACTTGTATGGAATATTCTAAAATGGAGGCAGCGATTCTAGTTGTCTGCACCACAGATACCTGGCGGAAAATAAGTGGTGCATGTTGCTGCCCCATACAACACGATCCGGGCTCTCCCACCACATTGTCACAAGAAAATGAACCGCCTGCCTCTATGGAAAGTATTTATTAAAGCGAAGGCTTTTCTGGCCTAGTCGAGCGAGTTTCGCGTGTATCTCCGCTTGACGTTGAAGCGATGAAGAGATATCACATTAC